>OX383911.1:16216945-16266945 GCA_947532125.1 Saturnia pavonia
GTTAGGTTAGGTTAGGTTAGGTTAGGTTAGGTTAGGTTAGGTTAGGTTAGGTTAGGTTAGGTTAGGTTAGGTTAGGTTAGGTTAGGTTAGGTTAGGTTAGGTTAGGTTAGGTTAGGTTAGGTTAGGTTAGGTTAGGTTAGGTTAGGTTAGGTTAGGTTAGGTTAGGTTAGGTTAGGTTAGGTTAGGTTAGGTTAGGTTAGGTTAGGTTAGGTTAGGTTAGGTTAGGTTAGGTTAGGTTAGGTTAGGTTAGGTTAGGTTAGGTTAGGTTAGGTTAGGTTAGGTTAGGTTAGGTTAGGTTAGGTTAGGTTAGGTTAGGTTAGGTTAGGTTAGGTTAGGTTAGGTTAGGTTAGGTTAGGTTAGGTTAGGTTAGGTTAGGTTAGGTTAGGTTAGGTTAGGTTAGGTTAGGTTAGGTTAGGTTAGGTTAGGTTAGGTTAGGTTAGGTTAGGTTAGGTTAGGTTAGGTTAGGTTAGGTTAGGTTAGGTTAGGTTAGGTTAGGTTAGGTTAGGTTAGGTTAGGTTAGGTTAGGTTAGGTTAGGTTAGGTTAGGTTAGGTTAGGTTAGGTTAGGTTAGGTTAGGTTAGGTTAGGTTAGGTTAGGTTAGGTTAGGTTAGGTTAGGTTAGGTTAGGTTAGGTTAGGTTAGGTTAGGTTAGGTTAGGTTAGGTTAGGTTAGGTTAGGTTAGGTTAGGTTAGGTTAGGTTAGGTTAGGTTAGGTTAGGTTAGGTTGGTCATTAATTATTTGGATTGTACTGTGCTTCATACGTGAATAGTGTGAGCGTATTTTTGAGGTAGCATTGGTGAAAACTAAAATGCTTTAAAAAAAAAAATAGACCATCGTGGTCTACGACGAATAAACCAAAAGAGAGTTACTGTTATTTTTAGGAAGGGTTTTAGCGTTGTTGCTAAGATATCCTTTTATTGATATGTGCTTCACTGTACATGTCGTCATATTGGGGAATTTCCGTTGATTGTATTTTTGAAAGGTTGGTTCTTCAATCAACTTGTTAGTACGCGCTGTTCCCTTTTAGTCAAGAAAAATACTTTTTGGAGGTTTGATGCTATCGCTGAGGTTGTTTATTGTTATTGAGGTTGTTGTTATAGTTATTGTTATTGTTATTAAGTTAATTTTAAGACTAGGCTATTCACCCGGACTCTGTTGCTTTTTTACTGTTGACTATTGGCTTTCTCGATTTTGGATTTGGATTTTGCACGTGGATTGGATCCGTCGATTGGATTTTCTTTGGTGGTAGGGTGGAGCTTGGCTCCCCCTTGCCTGCTTCAGGCCCTGTATGGCAAATTTGCCGCCCAATAATGGGCAGGAGTTAACAAGGCCTACCATGGCGTCGAACACACGTTCGGGACGAGATGGGGCCGAGGCCAAGAGGACCTTTGGGTCCAGGTTCAGTGATCTGGAGGTGGACTGGGATGCCGCAAAGGTTCCCAAGACCAATACTGCAAAGAGGGGCTCGGCACGTGGTCTAGGCCGATCGAAGAGCTCCAGCCGATTAATTGATGGGCGTAGAGGTTTGGCTCAGTCGTTCCTGAGGGATCCGGTTGCATCCACATCTGTGACCGTTGATGACGACGTGGAAATTGTCTTCCAGGACCAACCAGCTCGAGGAGAACGTGTCGAGGTTGGGAACCTGGACGCAGAAAGTTTGAAAGCCCTATCTGATGACGGCGTTAGGGAGATCCTGGAGGTGTGCCGCACATCTGGCAACTTAAAAGGGACTTACATTAAGTCCCTAAAGAGTGCGGCCAACTCATTGAAGGAGGTGATCGAGACGCTCTTGGAGCGCTCGGTCAATGACGAGACCGCTCGTCTTGGCCGGGAGACGAGGGTCCTCCGCCAGCAGGTGGAGGACCTGAAGAAGGAGGTTCTTGCATGGCGGAGAGAGGCCAGTGCGAGGCAGGTTATGCCTCCCCCTCCTCCTCCTCCGCCGCCAGTACAGGCGGAGATCCCACCGGCGGTGCGGGCGGAGGCTCCACCCCGGGACTGGGAACAGATGTTGGCGGAGGGCTTTGGCCGCTTGGAGCGCTCCATCAAGATACTGGATGCGAGGTTCGACAGTTTGGAGGTCGACGGTCGCCTCCTCCCCGTGAAGGTCCTCCGCCCACCGCTGGCGGCGGATAAGAGGCAGGTGGCAGACAGGCCCACTGCCAGTGCCAGGCCCGCTAGTGCTGCCGGCGGAGTTGCGAGGCCCCGCTCTATTTCCCGGGCGAGGCCAGCTAAGGAGAGTAGGCCCACTCCTACACAGCAGCCGCTCAACATGGAGTGGGCTGCACTCCCGGCCACGGCTCCCGCCCGTGTCCAGACGGAGGCGGACGAGGGTGAGACGTGGACGACGGTTGTCCGTCGCCCAAAAAAGGCGAGGGCGGCCCCGGCCCCAGTTGCGCCGGCAACTCCCGCAACTCCCGCGCCGAAGAAGAGGGCTCAGCCCAAGGTGCCTTCAGCGCCGCGCTCGGCTGCAGTGTTAATTACACTGCAGCCTGAGGCCGTGGCGAAGGGAGTCACCTACACGGCGGCAGTTATGAAGGCGCGGGAAACCGTGGGGCTGGAAAGCCTCGGGATAAGCGACATCAAGCTCCGCACGACCGCCACCGGAGCCAGGATCATTGAGCTTCCTGGCTCCCAGGGTGAGGAGAAGGCGGCCGGCCTGGCAGAGCACCTTAAGACTGCTCTAGCCGACGTGGCAGTGGTTACCAGGCCGGTCAAACGTGCGGAGCTCCGCATAGTCGGACTGGATGAGACGGTGTCGCAGTCTGAGTTGGCGGTGGCGATTTCCGCCAAGACCGGATGTGGGCCTGACATGATCAGGGTCGGCTCCATCCGGCAGGATTGGGGAGGGGGAGTGGCATTTGTGTCACTCCCCGTGGCGGAGGCGAAGAAGCTGGCGGAGGCAGGGCGTCTCCTGGTCGGCTGGAGTGTGGCCCGGGTTCGTCCCTTGGACGAGAAGCCCATGCGCTGTTTTAAGTGCATGGGCTTGGGCCACACTCGCCAGCTATGCGAGTCGACAGCGGACAGGAGCGCCCTGTGCTACAGGTGCGGGGGTCCCGGCCATACGGCGGCGAACTGTGCGGCTGTGAAGCCGCACTGCGCCGTATGCGCTGACGCGGGGATCCCCGCTGAGCATCATATGGGAGGGGCCAGCTGCAGGCCCCCCTCCGTAAAGAGGAGGCCTTTTGGAGGTAGGGTGGGTGCGCGTAGGCCGGAGGCAGGTGGTATGGATCAGTAATGCAGCACATCCGTACCAACTGCCTCCAGGCGAACTTGAACCACTCCGTCACTGCACAAGACCTATTTGTGCAGTCAGTGGCGGAGTGGGACATAGGCGTTGCGGTCGCTGCGGAGCCCTACTATGTCCCTGCCCAACCGTACTGGGCGGGGGACTTGAGTGGTTCCGTGGCGATCCATTGTACGGGTCCCCCTCTCTCCATCAAGGAGAGAGGAGCGGGATTCGTGGCAGCCGCCTGGGGAGGGTACGCCATTGTTGGCGTGTACTTCTCCCCAAACCGGGCCCTGGCGGAGTTCGAGGCTTTTCTCGACTCCCTGGGGCAGGCGGTCAGGCGGCTGTCGCCGCTCCCCATTGTCCTGCTTGGCGACCTTAACGCCAAGTCTCGGGCATGGGGGGCGGCGGCCACGGACCCGCGGGGGGCCGTGGTTGAGGAGTGGACAGTCGAGGTTGGACTGTCCCTCCTCAACAGAGGATCCGTGCACACGTGCGTGCGACAGAACGGAGGGTCCGTGGTGGACGTCTCGTTCGCCACGCCGTCTGTCGCGCTCCGTGTGCAGAACTGGAGAGTGCTGGAGGAAGTGGAGACCTTCTCGGATCACCGATATATTCGGTTTGAGGTCTCCACTTCCCCAGAGGAGCTGGCGCGCCGCCCCCGTCGGGGGGCTGCGTTCCCCCGATGGGTGATTAGCCGCCTCGACATGGAGCTGGCGGAGGAGGCGGCTATCGTCCAGAGCTGGCGGGCGCCAGCTCAAGAACTGGAGGACGTCGACGCGTCTGCAGCCCGTTTCCGTGGGGCCCTCACGGCGGTCTGCGACGCGTCGATGCCGCGGAGCAACAACCGCCCGTATAAAAAGCGGGCGGTGCACTGGTGGTCCCCGGAGATTGCTGGTCTCCGGGCGGCCTGCACCGCGGCGCGGCGGCAGCTACAACGCTGCCGCCGGCGGCGAAGCCAGCAACCTGGCGAGGAGGCCCGGCTGCATGGTACGTACAGGGACTGCAAAAAGTCCCTGCAAGTTGCCATCAGCCGGGCAAAGGATGAGGGATGGGAGGAGCTCGTAGGGACCCTGGATAGGGACCCGTGGGGGCGCCCATACCGGATGGTTAGGAAGAAGTTCCGGGGGTTGGCGCCCCCTTTAACGGAGTCCCTTCATCCAGAGGTCCTGGCGAGGGTCGTGGATACTTTGCTCCCCGACCCTCCGGAGCTCCTCCCTCCTCCCATGTCATATGGGGGTCCTGTTGCGGAGGAGCTGTTTCCGCCCCATCCCGTTACAGATGACGAGATGGGGTGGGTGATTAGGCGCCTCCGCAACAGGCGGAAGGCACCAGGCCCGGATGGAGTTCCGGGCCGAGTGTTAGGCGTGGCGCTGGACCACCTTGGGGGAGAGCTTCGGGAGCTGTTCGACCGGTGTTTGTCGGTGGGACGGTTCCCGAGGCTCTGGAAGGCGGGGCGGCTTTGCCTTCTCGCGAAGGAGGGCCGCCCTCCGGACTGCCCGTCCTCGTACCGGCCCCTGGTGTTGTTGGATGACACGGGAAAGATGCTAGAGAGAATAGTGGTTTCCCGTGTCACCCGACACTTGGAGGAAGTGGGGCCGGAGATGTCGACGTGGCAGTTCGGCTTCCGGAGAGGGCGTTCAACAATGGACGCCCTCTCCACCCTGAAGGCGTGGTCTGCGGAGGCGACCGAGGAGGGAGGTAGGTTGTTGGCGGTGTCGCTCGACATCGCCAACGCCTTCAACAGCCTGCCGCACAGTGTGATACGAGAGGCGCTCCAGTACTTTGGAGTGCCCTCGTACCTGCGGCGGCTGTTGGAGGACTACCTCCAGGACAGGGAGGTCGCCTTCGTAGACGGCCGAGGGGCCATGGTCCGGCGTCACGTAGGGTGTGGTGTTCCACAGGGGTCGGTGTTGGGACCACTCCTGTGGAACATGGGCTACGACTGGGTGCTACGCGCAGCGCTCCCCGAGGGAGTGCGTGTCATCTGCTACGCGGATGACACCCTGGTCGTAGCCCGGGGGGGAGGCTGGGAGGAGGTGAGGCGCCTGGCCACAGAGGGTACGGCTCTTGTGGTCAGGCGCATTGAGTCGTTGGGCCTCAAGGTGGCGGTCGAAAAAACCGAGGCCCTGTTGTTCCACGGGCCTCGGTGTGGACCGCCCCCTGGGGCCCACATAATGGTGAAGGAGGAGAGGGTCCAGGTTGGGGTCCAGATGAAATATCTGGGCCTCATCCTGGACGGAAGGTGGCGGTTCGAGTCCCACTTCAGGGGACTCGGACCGCGCATTGTGGGAGCGGCGGCGGCTCTCGGTCGGCTCCTCCCGAATACGGGGGGGCCGGGCGCGAGCTGCCGCAAATTATATGCGGGAGTCGTGCGCAGCATGGCCGTCTACGGGGCACCGATCTGGGTGGACGCCCTCAGCGCCTGCAACGTACGCGCGCTGCGTGCAGCGCAGCGTGTCGTGGCGCTGAGGGTGATCCGTGGATACCGGTCGGTGTCCGCGGGGGCGGCCTTTGTGCTCGCCGGCTCCCCGCCGTGGGAGCTGGAGGCGGAAGTTCTCGCCGCCGTGTATAGGTTCACGGCGGCGAGAAAAGAGTTGGGGGAGCCGCCTCCGGCTCCCAGAGAGGTTGAGGGCCTGCGGAGGCAGGCCCGTGACAGAGTTTTTGTTAGGTGGGAGGAGGACCTGGCGGACGCGCGCTATGGGCGTTATACTATAGACGCCGTCCGCCCGGTCCTCCGGGCGTGGTGTATAAGGGAGCAGGGCTCCCTCACATTTAGGCTTGTGCAGGTGCTGTCCGGACATGGTTGCTTCGGATGGTACCTGCACAAAATAGCCAGGAGGGAGCCCACCACCGCGTGCCATGAGTGCGGCGCTGCGGAGGATACAGCGCAGCACACTCTCTCCGAGTGTGCTGCGTGGGTGGAGCAGCGCCGCGCTCTGGCCGCGGTGATTGGAGGGGACCTCTCGCTGCCGAGTGTGGTAAGTCACATGCTCGACGGCGAGGGGTCGTGGTTGGCGGTGGTCTCCTTCTGCGAGGAGGTCATCTCGCAGAAGGAGACGGCGGAGAGGGCTCGCGAGGTGGATCCTCTGAGCGGCCCTCTCCGCCAAAGAAGAACGGGCGGCCGGAGGAGGCGCTTTGCGCAACTCCTGCCGCCACCATAGCCGGACCAGGGGGGACGGGTCGGGGGGCCCGTCTTCCCATTGCACAGGTCCGGCGGATGGGGGGAGACAGTTAGGGTGTACCGAACTGTCTCCCATTAATGCCGGGGGCCCAGCAAGCTGCTGGGCCTGCCGCTGGGGCGACGCGGCAAACAGAATGCCAAGTGCGAAGCCCGCGTCGCCCCGTTAAGGCGGCGGATGGTACACCGTGGAGGTTTAGTGAGTAGGAGTCTCACATAACCACTCGTCCCCCCGGGCGGGTGTGTACCCATGAAGGGTTCCTCCACGTTAAAAAAAAAAAAAAAAAAAAAAAAAAGGTTAGGTTAGGTTAGGTTAGGTTAGGTTAGGTTAGGTTAGGTTAGGTTAGGTTAGGTTAGGTTAGGTTAGGTTAGGTTAGGTTCCCCCCTGGAGGGTTCCCGCCTTGTCGTGGCGGGGGGGCTTAGTAACCGTGGCGTGATTTACCACGGTGAAGCCAAGAGGAACCCACAAGGCCGGAGGGCCTTAAACTCCTGGGTGCGGCGTGTGAGCAGCGCACCCAGTACCGGGCTGGGGCCGATGAGGACTCAGCTTGAGTCCCAAGGGCCCAGTTCCGGACAGCGGCTGGCGGGTCTGATTGTTTTCATATCAGACCCGGCAGGCGTACTGCGAACTGGAAGAGGAGTTAAGGACGATGGAGTGTGTAAAAATAAACAAACTACCCCAGGAGGGTACCAGCTCCACAGGAGTTGGAGAATCCCTCCCCGGGCCTAGCCCGGGCTGCCCCTCGTTTTCTGGGGAGGGCAAATTTTTACACGAGTTAGATTTTGCAACGATGACCCTGGCACGAAAATGGATTCCGAATGAACAAACACCGACAACTTTGGCGAACTTAAGGACTACCGATATGATAGCAACCATGGAGAAGGCAAAACCAAAAAATGAACTACCCCAGGAGGGTACCAGCTCCTCCGGAGCTGGAGAATCCCTCCCCGGGCCTAGCCCGGGCTGCCCCTTGTTTTCTGGGGGGGGCAACGTTTTGCAAGGAACAGAATTAACGACGACTTTGGCAATGAACAGGACTACTGATGCTATACCGATAGTGGCTTTGACGAGGAATCCGTCGCTCGACCGTCTCTCAGTCGAATATTTCTCAGACGCGAGTGACAGTAGTGTAGCGGCAATGGAGACGGTAGGTTCTGCTGAGGGTAGGTTAACCCCTACTCACAGCAGATTTTTCCGTAAAAGGAAACCAAACCTACCCATGGAAGATCAGGCAGAGTCGGGTTCAGGCGAGGAACCCGATGAAACACCTAGGCCTCGTGTGATGTCGCCGAAGAGAGGCAGGGGCCGTCCTCCGACCACAGGAGAGTATGTAGGTTTGGCGGCGGTTAAGGCGCAATACCTTAAACTCAAAGAGGACGAGCTTCGCCTTTCAGCTGAGGAGGAGGTGGCTGAGCTAGCCTCACGGGCGCGGCTTGACCGCGCAGCGAAGGAAAACTCTGCTCCTGTCCCTGAGGAGGAACTTGCCTGTGAACTCAATAAGAGGGTCATGGGCGACGTTGAGGTAATTATGAAGGTAGCCCAAAAATCACAAAATCTCAAAGGCACCTTCCAGAAGGCCCTCAAGGAGGCAGCGGCGTCCATCGCGGCCGCAGTAAAGGAGTTCAGCCGCCGGACCACCTCAGAAGAGTTAGAGAAGGTCCAGGCTGCGTACACGAGGCTGGAACAGAGCAACTCCAAGCAGGCTGAGGAGTTGGCGGAACTCCGCAAAGAACTCGCGTTGTTGAGGGCGGACATGGCAAGGGAGCGTCGTCCAGACCCCGGAGCCAAGGAGTCTATACCCGCCACGACCTTGGAGTCTGTCTCTCCGCCAATCCCCAAAAGGTTGGCCAGGCCGCGGGAAGAGTTCCCCCCACTGCCTACACCACGCCAAGTGGGACCTCATACTGATCCATCTGCAGTGGTGACAGTCGAGGAAATGGACCAGGCGATGCAGAGGATGTTGAACATCATGACTGCTCGTCTGGATTCTTTCCAGGACAGACTCCTACCAGAGAAACGACTGCGGCCACCATTGGCTGCAGACAGGAAGGCTGACCAAAGGGCGGTTAATGTTGTGGCTGCTCCGGAGGCACGGCCGCCTAAGCTACCTGCTCCACAGAAACCTGCGAAACAAAAGGGTAGCAAGGCAACTGTTGGAGCCAAATCAGCAGTCCCAACCCCTTCTTCGAGTAGGAAGCAACCACCAGCACCTAAACCCGCGGAAGGGGAATGGGTGCTGGTCGGGAAGAATGGCAGGCCTTTGAAGCAGGCCAAAAAGAAGACAAAGAAAAAGCCAACCTCCAAGAAGGAGAAGGCTCCGAAACTTCGCCCACCCAAAACTACCGCAGTTGCGGTTACAATTCAACCGGAGGCGCAAGAGAGAGGATTCTCCTACTTGGAGGTCTTGAAGAAGATCAAGACGGATGTCAAGATTGCCGACATAGGCATAACAGGCATCCGGTGGCGTAAGGCGGCGACTGGGGGCTATCTACTAACGATCCCTGGCGCCGCAAATAACGAAAAGGCGGATGTTTTGGCGGCAAAAATTCGAGAGGCTGTCCCCGTCGAAGGCGTTAAAGTTTCCAGGCCTATGAGATGCGCGGATGTTCGCATCTCGGGCCTGGACGAGTCGGTAACATCGGAGGAGATCATTGCTGCCATCTCCGCCACAACGGAATGTCCACCGGACCAAATAAAGACAAATGGCGTCCGCCCCGGCTTGAGAGGGCTGTGGACGTCTGTAGTGTCTTGTCCGGTGGAGACGGCCAAGAAGCTTGGAGATGGCCGTCGGCTCCTTATTGGATGGGTTTCGGCGCAGGTAAAAGTTCTGCCGACTCGGCCCCTGCGGTGCTTCAGGTGCCTCCAAGGCGGGCACCTGGGTGTCAAGTGCACCTGTAAGGTTGACTGCAGTCAATTGTGCTTCAGATGCAGTCAACCGGGGCACAAAGCCAGCGGGTGCGAAGCTAATCCGCATTGTGCGGTGTGCGCAGCCGAAGGCAAACCCGCTGGCCATCGAGTTGGTAGCAAGGCTTGTGGTAAGCCTGCGCCACACCCTAATAAGGGGGCAAAGAAGAGTAGGAGGAAGAGGGGTAAGAACGCCTCTCAGCCCCTTACATCGACGGCCGCCACTGAGGCGCCGACGACATCCCAGACGGTTGAAATGGAGTGCCAACAATAATAATGGCACTCCATTTCCTACAAGGCAATCTCAACCACTGCGCCAGGGCTCAAGATCTCATGTTCCAGAGTATGGCGCAGTGGTTGATCCACGTCGCCGTGATGGCCGAGCCGTACTATGTTCCACCTGCAGACAATTGGGTGGGTGATCTGGACGGCTCGGTCGCCTTAGTGTCCCAGGCTGCTGCTGGTGCTCCACCCTTCTCTAACATCATGAGGGGACGAGGGTACGCAGCAGCACATCTCGGTGACGTGGTGGTCGTGGGCGTATATATGCCCCCAAGCAGAACTCTCGCCGACTTTGAGAGATTCCTCGGGGAGATAGGTGGCGTCGTCTGTCGTAGCCATCCTCACCCCGTTCTAGTGCTCGGGGACTTCAACGCTAAATCTACGGCTTGGAGTTCCCCGTCCACGGACGCAAGGGGTGAGGCTCTGGAAGAGTGGGCTATCTCTACAGGCCTACTCGTCCTCAATCGGGGGTCTGTTAACACGTGCGTGCGACAGCAGGGTGGATCAATAGTGGACCTCACGTTCGCTAGCCCTGCTTTAGCTCGCCGTGTTCGGGGCTGGAGAGTCCTGGAGGGGGTGGAGACGTTGTCGGACCATAGATATATACGGTTCGATGTCTCCACCCAAACCTCGGACGGACCAGCCCGTAGGACCCCCGCAGAGGACGGTCCGCGTTGGGCGTTGAAGCGCCTCGACCGTGAGGTGCTTCTGGAAGCCGCCGTTTTGCAGGCCTGGGTGTCAGGCGAATCACCCGACAGGCCTGCTGACGTCGACGAAGAGGCGGAGCTACTTCGTGCGGATATGACGCGTGTCTGTGACGCGGCAATGCCCCGACTAAAGGGACAGATGCCCGCCAGGCGTCAGGTGTACTGGTGGACCGCCGAAATCGCGCAATTACGCGTAGCGTGTGTGGCGGTCCGACGCCAGTACACCAGAGAACGACGCAGGCGGGGTCGCGTCAGGCAGTCCGCGTCTGTCAGAGAGACGGAGCTCTACGAGGAGTACAGAGCGGCCAAACTGGCCCTCCGTAAGGCTATCGAGCATTCGAAAGCTGTAGCCAGGGAGGAGTTGCTCGAGACACTCAATCGGGATCCGTGGGGGCGCCCGTACCGTATGGTACGCGGTAAGTTACGTCAGTGGGCCCCCCCGGTAACCCAGAGTCTCGAGCCACAGCTCCTCCAAGAGGTAGTGGCCGCTCTGTTCCCCTCGAGACCAGAGCATACGCCTCCGCAGATGGCTCCGCCCATGGCTGCACCCAACGCGGACCACTACGACATTGACGACATGATCCCCGAGGTTACCCGGGAAGAGATGGGGGCGGCGGTGAGACGCATGCAAATGAAGAACACCGCCCCAGGACCTGACGGCATACCGGGCCGTGCATGGGTCCTGGCTTTAGAGGCCCTCGAGCCCCGGCTGCGAAGGATCTTCACTGCATGTCTTCAGCAGGGCCGGTTTCCACGTGTATGGAAAACCGGCAAGCTAGTCCTGCTGAAGAAGGAGGGGCGCCCGGCGGACTCACCGTCCGCATACCGGCCCATAGTGTTGTTGGACGAGGTGGCGAAGCTCTGCGAGCGTGTAATCGCAAACCGCCTCGTCCGGCACTTAACACAAGTAGGGCCGGATCTGGCGGAAAATCAGTTCGGTTTCCGTCAGGGGCGCTCCACTATTGACGCTATAATGCAGGTGAAGATCCAGGCGGAGGAAGCAGTGGCTCGGGGCGAGGTGGTTCTGGCGGTGTCTCTTGACATCGCCAACGCTTTTAACACCATGCCCTGGGCCACAATTAGAGAGGCACTCCGGTTCCATGGAGTGCCGTCCTACCTCCGCCGCATAGTCGGGGCGTACCTCAGCGAGAGGTACGTAACCTTCCCGGGTCGGCGAACCATGAGTCGGCGAGAGGTCGTATCCGGTGTTCCCCAGGGGTCAGTGCTTGGCCCCCTACTCTGGAACATCGGATACGATTGGGTGTTGCGCGGTGCGCTCCTCCGAGGCGTCAGCGTTGTGTGCTACGCTGATGACACGCTTGTGTTAGCCCGGGGGAAGACGCACCGCAAAGCGACGATGCTTGCGACGGCGAGTGTCGCTCAAGTCGTCGGCAGGATCCGGCGTCTGGGGTTGGAGGTGGCGCTGCGTAAATCCGAGGCTCTGGCTTTCCACGGGCCTCGGAATGCGCCGCCTCAAGGATCCCAGATCGTCGTGGGAGGCGTGTCCATCGGTGTCGAGTCGACGATGAGGTATCTCGGCCTCGTCCTCGACGGCCGATGGACCTTCGAAGAACACTTCCGGCAACTGGCCCCCCGCCTTATGGGAGCGGCTGGCGCATTAGCTCGGCTGCTTCCCAACCTGGGGGGCCCTGATTCCACCTGCCGGAAGTTGTACTTAGGGATCGTGCGGTCTATGGCCCTGTATGGGGCACCCGTATGGGCGTATGGCCTGACGGCACAAAACATCGCCCAACTGCGAAGACCGCAGCGGGCGATGGCCGTCAGAGCCGCCCGCGGGTACCGCACGATCTCCTTCGAGGCGGCCTCCCTTTTAGCCGGATCCCCACCTTGGGACCTGGAAGCGAGAGCCCACGCGTCCCTGTATCATAGACGCGTGGAGGCGCTGGAGCAAGGTGTGCGACTCGCGCCTCGGGAAATCGAGGCGCTGAGGTCGCAGCTCCACCAGGTCCTGGTGGTTGAGGAGTGGTGCCGACGACTCGAGCGACCGAGCTCGGGCGTGGCAACAGTCGATGCCATTCGGCCCGTATTGGCCGAGTGGCTGACCAGGCGGCACGGCACCCTGTCTTTCCGGCTGACACAGGTGCTCTCGGGACACGGCTGTTTCGGGAGCTACCTGTGTCGCATAGGCCGGGAGCCTACAGTAGGGTGCCACCATTGTGGCTGTGCGACGGACACCGCACAGCACACGCTTGAAGAATGTCCCGCCTGGGAAATGCCACGTCGCGAGCTCGTCGCGGCGATTGGCCCGGATCTCTCGCTCTCGGCCGTAATCAAGTCTATGGTCGAGAGCGAGACCGGGTGGAACTCCGTCGCCTCATACTGCGAGGAAGTTATTCTCGCAAAGGAGGCGGCGGAGAGGGAGAGGGAGCTAACTTCTCAGCTCCCCTCCCGCGGTCGACGAACCGGACGGCGGCGACGGGTCGGCAACGACCTCCGGCCGCCGTAGGTTAGGCCTGCGGGCGTTGGACGCGGGCACGTCCTTCGCCCTTGCAGTTAATGCACAGGCCCGAGGCGAGGCGCATCAGTGTTCGATGCGCCCCTCGACGGTTCGTCAGAGGGTGTCCAACATTTCGACCCCTCAGACCGCAAGACGAGGCCCCTTATGAGGGGCCAACACCTGCCGGGTCGAGTAGATGCAATGCCTACGCAGCTCCTACTCCCCGGCCACAAAGGTGTGTGAAGAACACCGTGGGGTTTTAGTCGGTAAGAGTCCGACATACCCCTCCCTAGAGCTGCCCGGCTCGGGAGGGGATCCAATGCAGGATTTCCCCACGTTAAAAAAAAAAAAAAAAAAAAAAAAAAAAAAAGGTTAGGTTAGGTTGGGGTGCAAAGTCAGGGAACCTCCTCGTGGTGCACCCCGGGCAACGTCGGCCCTTCTGGCCGGCGGCTGATCCCCTGACACGACGGCTTCGTCCTGCATTCCTCTGAATGTCAGAGGAAGCAAAGGACGTTGCGCAGACGGGTCCGACGCTCACTAACCCTGTCGTCGGTCGGTTGGTGGGGCAGCTTGCTTCACCAGCCTTCGCCGTTCTCGTAATCCCATCGGAGTGTCGTGGTCACGTCTCGCGGCTTCGATGGGACCGAGGGTCTCGGCTTTACCGCCCGGACCGCGAGGAAGAAAACCTCTTTAAAAAATTACCCCGAATCCTAAGCGGCGGCGCACCGCGAGAGGATGCATGGCTGATGGGATGTTCAGTCTCTAGTGCGACCCCCGTCAGAGAACCGGCCGACTCTCTTGACGGGTTACGCTAGGCTTACCCAGGTACAGGGGGCACTGCCTGGGTGGACCGTATATTTCCCCCACACTCGTGGGAACAAAAATTTCGTGCTCAAATTCTTTAACCCAAAAAACAAAAAACCCAAAAAAAAGTGAGAAGGAGTGTGTGGAGGGTGGCTCCAACAGTGGAGCTACGAGTTCCGCGTTGTCGGAAGTTGGTGAAGTAGGTCCCGTCGTGGTGATCGAAAGGTGCCCGTCACTGGACCGATTGTCGGAGTGTAGCGACTCCAGTGCGTCGTCCATGGTGACTGTGGAGTCCACTGAGGACGCTCCTTCTGGCAGTTTCTGGCGGAAGAGGAAGGGCGAAACGCAGGACCAGACTCCGTCACTGGAGTCTATTCCCAAAAAGGGAAGAGGACGCCCCCCAACCACGGGGGAATATGTCGGTTTGGCCAAAGCGAAGGCCGAATACCTCCGGCTGCAGGAGGATGAGCTACGTCTCACAGCCGAGAAAGAGGTTTCGGAGCTGGCCTCGCGGGCGCGCCACGACAGAGCAGCTAAAGGCGTTGCTGCCGCTTCTGCCTCTAACGAGGAGCTCATCTCTGAGCTGAGTGGCAGAGTGCTGGGCGACATTGAGGTGATCTTGAAGGTTGCAAAAAAATCCACCAACCTCAAAGGCACCTTCAAGCATGCACTGAATGAGGCTGCTGCATCCATCAAGGGGGCAGTCGAGGAGATTGCCAATCGTACCACCTCGGAGGAACTGGCAAGGGTCCAGGCTGCATACGAAAGGCTGGAGGAGACTAACGCCAGGCAGGAGAATGAACTGGCTGAGCTCCGTAAGGAACTCGCGGAGCTGAGGGCGGACGTCTTTAAGGTTCGCCAGCCAGTAACAGCGGAAGACGTCTCCTCCATAGCGGCGGCAACGCAAGTATTGGGACCCTCTCCTCCACTTAAGAGGCCGGCAAGGGAGGATTTCCCGCCGCTACCACAGCGGCAGCAAGCAAGGCCTCGAGGCGGAGATACACTCCCTAACTTTGAGGCAATGCTCGAGCAAAAGTTTGAGCAAAAGTTTGAGGAGATGGCGCACTCATTAATGAATACTGTGACGAACATAATGAGTGCGCGCTTCGAGGCCATGGACGATAGACTTCTTCCTGAAAAGCGGTTGAGGCCTCCTTTGGCAGCTGACAGAAAGGCCGCACAAGCAACAGGGACAACAGTAGCGCAACCAGTTCGGCCTCCACGACTCCCGGCTTCCCAGCAAAATGCTAGAAAGAAGGGGAGGAAGGTTAATAAAGTCGCTCAAACATCAGCAGCGCCGGCAGTTCTCACCTACAGCGAGAAACTGGCTACTCCCAAACCCTCCCAGGGGGAATGGGTCCTAGTGGGCAAAGGAGGTAAGCCCACGAAAACAGCCAGGCCGAAGAAGGCCAAGGCCAAGAAGGCAACACCATCTCCAAAAAAGAAGGCTTCCCGACGTCGTTCATCCAAGTCTACGGCAGTCGTAGTTACATTACAGCCGGAGGCGACAGCGAGAGGCATCTCTTATAGGGAGGTACTCGAAAAGACTTGGGCGGGAGTTGACCTTGGTGCCTTAGGTATCGAGGGACTCAATTTCAGGAGGGCGGCTACTGGAGCAGCTCTATTAGAAATTCCCGGGGCTGATAGCGCTGATAAGGCGAACGCTCTCGCTGAGAAGATAAGGACGTTACTCCCTGTGGAAGTTGCTCGAGTATCCAGGCCAATTGATTGTGCAGAAATTCGTATTTCAGGCCTGGATGACACGGTGACGGCCGACGGACTCATCGCTGCTGTTGCTCGAGCTGGGGGATGTCCCACTGAGCAAGTTAAGACCAAAGGCCCACGTCCCGGCAATGATGGGACTGGAACTGCAATAGTTTCTTGCCCGGTGGCGACTGCTAGACAGCTCAGTGACGGTCGACGCCTCTTAGTTGGTTGGGTGTCGGCGCGAGTCAGGCTCCTGCCGACCCGTCAGCAAAGGTGCTTCCGCTGCCTGCAGAGTGGCCATGTAGGGGTTAAATGCCCCTCAGATGTTGACTACAGCCAGTTGTGCTACCGCTGTAGTCAACCTGGCCACAAAGCTGGAAACTGCACTGCGGATCCACATTGTGCAATTTGCGCGCAAGCGGGTAAAGCGGCGGAACACCGGATGGGCGGCGGAGCTTGCATAGCGTCGCAACCCAAGAAAGGTAAAGGCAGGAGGGGAAGGAGGGGAAAAGCCCCAAAAAAACCCCTGACAGCGCCGGCGGCTGTTGAAGCGCCGGCGACGGTCCAGACGGAGGAGATGGAACATACCAATCAATAATGGCCATCCATCTCCTCCAAGCGAATCTTAACCACTGTGCCAGTGCTCAGGATTTGTTAGTCCAGAGCATGGCACAGTGGTCAATAAACGTCGCCGTGATGGCCGAGCCTTACTTCGTGCCGCCCAGGGATAACTGGGTGGCGGATCGAGATGGCTCGGTGGCTATCATTTCCCAGCCCGCCGCCGGCTCCCCGCCCTTCGCTAACATCAAGGAGGGCCGCGGATGCGTGGCGGCGCGTCTCGGCGACGTCGTGATAGTGGGGGTGTACGCACCCCCCCGTTGGAGTCTCGCCGACTTCGAGGCATTTTTAGTAGAGTTGGGCACTGTCGTCTCAGGCAGCCACCCTCACCCCGTCCTAGTGCTCGGGGACTTCAATGCCAAATGTACGGCTTGGGGTTCCCCGTCCACGGACGCTAGGGGTGAGGTGTTGGAAGAGTGGGCCATAACATCCGGCCTACTCGTCCTCAATAGGGGCTCAGTGAACACGTGCGTGCGACCGCAGGGCGAATCGATAGTGGACATATCGTTCGCTAGCCCTGCAATAGCACGCCGTGTCCGGGACTGGAGAGTCCTGGAGGGGGTGGAGACACTGTCGGACCATCTCTACATACGGTTCGACGTGTCCGCCCAGACCTCGGGACAACCGGTCCCGAGAGCCCCGGAGGAGGACAGTCCACGTTGGGCTCTGGGACGCCTTGATCGTGAGGTGTTCCTCGAAGCCGCCATCGTGCAGGCCTGGGTGTTAGATGGAACACCCGAGAGGCCTGCCGATGTCAATGATGGGGCAGAGCGACTGCGGGCAGCCGTGTCGAAAATGTGCGACGCGGCAATGCCAAGAGTGAGACGTCGTCCAGCTAAGCGCCAGGTGTACTGGTGGAACGCTGAAATCGCGCAGCTGCGCGCAGTTTGCGTGGCAGCGCGCCGCCAGTACACCAGGATAAGGCGCAGACGACGTCATTCGCAGGTCGCTAGCCCCGGAGAGGCGGAGCTACATGAGGGTTACAGAGCAGCCAAGCTCACCCTCCGGAAGGCCATCGAGCGTGCAAAGGCTCTGGCCCGAGAGGAATTCCTGGAGACGCTCAGTCGGGATCCGTGGGGGCGCCCGTACCGTATGGTACGCGGCAAACTTCGCCAATGGGCCCCCCCGGTAACCCAGAGTCTCCAGCCGGAGTTCCTCGAGGAGGTAGTGAGTACTCTGTTTCCCTCGAGGGAGGAGTTTTCACCTCCCGAAATGGCTCCGCCTGCGGCCGAGCCCGACGTGGACAGAGACGACGTGCCCGAAGTGACCCGGGAAGAGTTGAGGGCGGCGGTGAAACGCCTCGCGGCAAAAAACACCGCCCCAGGACCCGACGGCATACCTGGCCGAGCGTGGGTCCTGGCTCAGGAGGCCCTCGAGCCCCGACTACTGGGACTCCTCACCGCGTGTCTGGAGCAGGGCCGGTTTCCGTCGAAGTGGAAAACCGGCCGTCTAGTCCTGCTCCAGAAGGAGGGGCGCCCGGCGGACTCGCCGTCCGCGTACCGCCCCATTGTGCTGCTTGACGAGGTGGGCAAACTCTTCGAAAGAGTGCTTGCAGACCGCCTCGTCAGCCATCTATCGCACGTGGGGCCGGACCTGGCGGCGAACCAGTTTGGTTTCCGCAGAGGGCGCTCCACGATAGACGCGATTGCGCAAGTGAGGAGTCTGGCGGAGGAGGCCATAGCACAGGGCGAGGTGGTGATTGCGGTGTCGTTAGACATCGCGAACGCCTTTAACACCTTGCCCTGGGCCTGCATTAGGGAGGCACTCCGCTATCATGGAGTGCCGAACTACCTCCGCCGAATTGTCGGGGCGTACCTCTCGGAGAGGTACGTTGTCTTCCCGGGTCGGAGTGGAATGTGTCGGCGAGACGTCGTATCCGGTGTTCCCCAGGGGTCAGTGCTTGGTCCCCTGCTCTGGAACATCGGATACGATTGGGCGTTGCGCGGTGCGCTCCTCCGTGGCCTCAGTGTCGTATGTTACGCCGACGACACATTGGTCACGTCGAGGGGTAAGTCGCACCGCGAAGCCGCGATATTGGTCACAGCTGGGGTGGCACACGTCGTCGGTCGGATCCGGCGTCTGGGACTCGATGTGGCGCTACAGAAATCCGAGGCCCTGTGTTTCCATGGGCCTCGGAATGCGCCACCGAGAGGGTCCCAGATCATCGTGGGAGGCGTTCCCATCGGCATCGAGTCCAAGATGAAATATCTTGGACTCATCCTCGACAGTCGATGGGACTTCGTAGAGCACTTCCGGCAGCTGACCCCCCGTCTAATGGGCGCCGCGGCCGCGCTGGCGCGGCTGTTGCCCAACCTGGGGGGTCCGAATTCTGCTTGCCGGAGGCTCTACATGGGAATCGTGCGGTCCATGGCCCTTTACGGGGCCCCTGTGTGGGCTGAGAACCTGACGGCCCGTAATATCGCCGCTCTGCGCAAACCGCAGAGGGCGATGGCCGTCAGATCAGCCCGCGGGTACCGCACGATATCCTTCGAGGCGGCCTCCCTACTGGCCGGATCTCCGCCATGGGACCTGGAGGCGAGAGCCCTCGCGTCGCTCTACAAGTGGCGCGGGGAGGCGTTGGAGCGAGGTCTACGACCTGCGCCTCGCGAAATCGAGGCGCGTAGGTCGGAGCTCCACCAGGTCCTGGTCATGGCGGAGTGGGACCGACGACTGGAGCATCCCAGCTCGGGCGTGGCGACCGTCGAGGCCATCAGGCCTCATTTGACGGCGTGGATAAGGAGGCGGCACGGCACCCTCAGCTTCCGGCTGACACAGGTGCTCTCGGGACATGGTTGTTTCGGGAGTTACCTGTGTCGCATAGGCCGGGAGCCAACATCTGGGTGCCATCATTGTGGCTGCGCGGTAGATGACGCGCAGCACACACTCGCCGTCTGTCCCGCATGGGACTTGCCACGCCGCGACCTTATCGCGGCGATAGGAGCCGATCTCTCACTCCCGACCGTAGTATCGTCGATGGTCGGGAGTGAGAGCGGATGGAACTCCGTCGCCTCATACTGCGAGCACGTCATGCTCGCAAAGGAGGCGGCGGAGAGGGAGAGGGAGCAGACGTCGGAGCTCCCCTCCCGCGGTCGACGAACCCGGCGGCGTAGGGTCAGAAATGACCTCCTGCCGCCGTAAAAACGGCCTGCGGGCGTCGGACGCGGGCACGTCCTTCGCCCTTGCAGTTTAATGCACAGGCCCGAGGCGTGGCGCATCAGTGTTCGATGCGCCCCTCGTAGGTTCGTCAGAGGGTGTCTCGTTTCGACCCCTCAGACTGCAGAAGGTGGCCCCTTATGAGGGGCCTGCACCCGCCGGGCGAGTAGAAGTAATTGCGCTAGCAGTCCCTACTCCCCGGCCCTATGGGTGAAGAAGGAACACCGTGGGGTTTTAGTCGGTAAGAGTCCGACATACCCCTCCCTTGAGCTGCCCGGCTCGGGAGGCGGATCCAATGCAGGATTTCCCCACGTTAAAAAAAAAAAAAAAAAAAAAAAAAGGTTAGGTTAGGTTAGGTTAGGTTAGGTTAGGTTAGGTTAGGTTAGGTTAGGTTAGGTTAGGTTAGGTTAGGTTAGGTTAGGTTAGGTTAGGTTAGGTTAGGTTAGGTTAGGTTAGGTTAGGTTAGGTTAGGTTAGGTTAGGTTAGGTTAGGTTAGGTTAGGTTAGGTTAGGTTAGGTTAGGTTAGGTTAGGTTAGGTTAGGTTAGGTTAGGTTAGGTTAGGTTAGGTTAGGTTAGGTTAGGTTAGGTTAGGTTAGGTTAGGTTAGGTTAGGTTAGGTTAGGTTAGGTTAGGTTAGGTTAGGTTAGGTTAGGTTAGGTTAGGTTAGGTTAGGTTAGGTTAGGTTAGGTTAGGTTAGGTTAGGTTAGGTTAGGTTAGGTTAGGTTAGGTTAGGTTAGGTTAGGTTAGGTTAGGTTAGGTTAGGTTAGGTTAGGTTAGGTTAGGTTAGGTTAGGTTAGGTTAGGTTAGGTTAGGTTAGGTTAGGTTAGGTTAGGTTAGGTTAGGTTAGGTTAGGTTAGGTTAGGTTAGGTTAGGTTAGGTTAGGTTAGGTTAGGTTAGGTTAGGTTAGGTTAGGTTAGGTTAGGTTAGGTTAGGTTAGGTTAGGTTAGGTTAGGTTAGGTTAGGTTAGGTTAGGTTAGGTTAGGTTAGGTTAGGTTAGGTTAGGTTGGTTATTCGTAACCTACTTACCATCAGGAGTTTTTTGAAGAACCTGGCATGACAAATGCGTAAGGTCTTAGAGAATATATGGGAAGGAAAATTATTGGGATGTAACCCAAAGATTTTTGAATATGAAATTGAACGCAAAACGCAATAGTTCAAACATCATACTAAAGGGTACGATTATTTGATCGGAAGTTAAAAAGGAGAAAGTGAGAACCTTCTATTTTTGATGTTAGTTGTTAAAAACTTACACATTAGGTGAAGATAAAAAACATCGTGATAAAACCTATATATTTTTGGTAACTGCCGCTGTGCTTATACAGTACAAGAGGCGTTTAGTGACTCGCGATAACTATCGCGTTTCGGGATTAGCTATATTTCTGGAAGGGATATCATAATCTATTATGACGTTACCCTTTTATTATAGGTCAATGGTGACCTACTTACCATCAGGAATTTTTTTGAAGAACCTAGCATTATGAGTGCATTAGGTCTTTTTCGGAGCTCCTCCCACCTCCCATGTCATATGGGGGTCCTGTTGCGGAGGAGCTGGTTCCGCCCCATCCCGTTACAGATGACGAGATGGGGTGGGTGATGAGGCGCCTCCGCAACAGGCGGAAGGCACCGGGCCCGGACGGTGTTCCGGGCCAGATACTTGGAGTGGCGCTGGGCCATCTTGGGGGAGAGCTTCGGGAGCTGCTCGACCGTAGTCTGTCGAGTGGACGGTTCCCGAAGCTCTGGAAGATGGGGCGGCTCTGCCTTCTTGCGAAGGAGGGCCGCCCTCCGGACTGCCCGTCCTCGTACCGGCCCCTGGTGTTGTTGGATGACACGGGAAAGATGCTAGAGAGAATAGTGGTTTCCCGTGTCACCCGACACTTGGAGGAAGTGGGGCCGGAGATGTCGACGTGGCAGTTCGGCTTCCGGAGAGGGCGTTCAACAATGGACGCCCTCTCCACCCTGAAGGCTTGGTCTGCGGAGGCGACCGAGGAGGGAGGTAGGTTGTTGGCGGTGTCGCTCGACATCGCCAACGCCTTCAACAGCCTGCCGCACAGTGTGATACGAGAGGCGCTCCAGTACTTTGGGGTGCCCTCGTACCTGCGGCGGCTGTTGGAGGACTACCTCCAGGACAGGGAGGTCGCCTTCGTGGACGGCCGGGGGGCCATGGTCCGGCGCCAAGTTGGGTGTGGTGTTCCACAGGGGTCGGTGTTGGGACCACTCCTGTGGAACATGGGCTACGACTGGGTGCTCCGCGCAGCGCTCCCCGAGGGGGTGCGTGTCATCTGTTACGCGGATGACACCCTAGTCGTAGCCCGGGGGGGAGGTTTTGAAGAGGTGAGGCGCCTGGCCACTGAGGGTACAACCCTAGTGGTCAGGCGCATTGAGTCGTTGGGCCTCAAGGTGGCGGTCGAAAAAAACTGAGGCCCTGTTATTTCACGGGCCTCGGTGCGGACCGCCCCCTGGGGCCCATATAATGGTGCAGGGGCACAGGGTCCAGGTTGGGGTCCAGATGAAATATCTGGGCCTCATCCTGGACGGAAGGTGGCGGTTCGAGTCCCACTTCAAGGGACTCGGACCGCGCATCGTAGGAGCGGCGGCGGCTCTCGGTCGGCTCCTCCCGAATACGGGGGGACCGGGCGCGAGCTGCCGCAAATTGTATGCGGGAGTCGTGCGCAGCATGGCCGTCTACGGGGCACCGATCTGGGTGGACGCCCTCAGCGCCAGCAATGTACGCACGCTGCGCGCAGCGCAGCGTGTCGTGGCGCTGAGGGTGATCCGCGGATACCGGTCGGTGTCTGCGGGGGCGGCCTTCGTGCTCGCCGGCTCCCCGCCGTGGGAGCTGGAGGCGGAGGTTCTCGCCGCCGTGTATAGGTTCACGGCGGCGAGGAAAGAGTTGGGGGAGCCGCCTCCGGCTCCCAGAGAGGTTGAGGGCCTGCGGAGGCAGGCCCGGGATAGGGTGATGAGTAGGTGGGAGGAGGACCTGGCGGACGCGCGCTATGGGCGTTACACTATAGACGCCGTCCGCCCGGTCCTCCGGGCATGGTGTGTCAGGGAGCAGGGCTCCCTGACGTTTAGGCTTGTGCAGGTGCTGTCCGGACATGGTTGCTTCGGATGGTACCTGCACAAGATTGCTAGAAGGGAGCCCACCACTGCGTGCCACGAGTGCGGCGCTGCAGAGGATACGGCGCAGCACACTCTTTCCGAGTGTGCTGCGTGGGTGGAGCAGCGCCGCGCTCTGGCCGCGGTGGTAGGAGGGGACCTCTCGCTGCCGAGCGTGGTAAATCACATGCTCGACGGCGAGGGGTCGTGGTCGGCGATGGTCTCCTTCTGCGAGGAGGTCATCTCGCAGAAGGAGACGGCGGAGAGAGCTCGCGAGGTAGATCCTCTGAGCGGCTCTCTCCGCCAAAGAAGAACGGGCGGCCGGAGGAGGCGCTTTGCGCGCCTCCTGCCGCCACCATAGCCGGACCAGGGGGGACGGGTCGGGGGGCCCGTCTTCCCATTGCACAGGTCCGGCGGATGGGGGGAGACAGCTAGGGTGTACCGAGCTGTCTCCCATTAATGCCGGGGGCTCAGCAAGTTGCTGGGCCTGCCGCTGGGGCGACGCGGCAAACAGAATGCCAAGTGCGAAGCCCGCGTCGCCCCGTTAAGGCGGCGGATGGTACACCGTGGAGGTTTAGTGAGTAGGAGTCTCACATAACCACTCGTCCCCCCGGGCGGGTGTGTACCCATGAAGGGTTCCTCCACGTTAAAAAAAAAAAAAAAAGGTTAGGTTAGGTTAGGTTAGGTTAGGTTAGGTTAGGTTAGGTTAGGTTAGGTTAGGTTAGGTTAGGTTAGGTTAGGTTAGGTTAGGTTAGGTTAGGTTGACTGAGGGATGCGGTATCACACATGTGTGATGCTGCTATGCCTCGGGCGAGGCGTGTCCGAGCCAAACGCCAGGTATATTGGTGGAACGCCGACATTGCACAGCTGCGTGCAGCGTGCGTGTCGGCGCGTCGCCGGTATACCCGGATCAGGCGAAGACGACGTCGAACTCAGGTCGCAGCCCCGGAGGAGGTGGAGCTGCATGAGGGATACCGGGCTGCGAAGCTCGCCCTCAAGCAGGCCATCGAGCGGTCTAAGGCGCAGGCTAGGGAGGAACTGTTGGAGATCCTCAGTCGGGACCCGTGGGGACGCCCGTACCGTATGGTACGTGGCAAGCTCCGCCAGTGGGCACCCCCGGTAACGCAGAGTCTCCAGCCGCAGTTCCTCGACGAAGTCGTTAGCGCACTGTTCCCTTCGAGGGGGGAGTTTACTCCTCCACCGATGGCTTCGCCTTTTATGGCGGAGCCGGACGTGGGCAGTGTCGACGTGACCCGGGAAGAATTGGGAGCGGCGGTGGAACGGCTTAAGGCCAAGAACACCG
Source organism: Saturnia pavonia (assembly GCA_947532125.1). NCBI lineage: Eukaryota > Metazoa > Arthropoda > Insecta > Lepidoptera > Saturniidae > Saturnia > Saturnia pavonia. The sequence goes on from OX383911.1 coordinate 16,240,383, forward strand.
CCCCGGGACCCGATGGTCTGCCTGGCAGAGCATGGGTCCTGGCCCTAGAGGTTCTCGAGCCTCGCCTATTGGGGCTCTTCAGTGCGTGTCTGGAGCAGGGCCGGTTTCCAATCCGATGGAAAACCGGTCGGTTAGTCCTGCTTCAGAAGGAGGGGCGCCCGGCGGACAATCCGTCGGCGTACCGGCCGATCGTGTTGCTTGACGATGTGGGCAAGCTCTTTGAAAGAGTCATTGCAAACCGCATCGTCAGCCACTTAACGCGTGAGGGGCCGGACCTGGCGGCAAACCAGTACGGGTTTCGCAGGGGTCGCTCCACTATCGACGCGATCACGCAGGTTAGGAGTTTGGCGGAAGAGGCCATTGCACGGGGCGAGGTGGTGTTGGCGGTGTCCTTGGACATCGCTAACGCATTCAACACCTTACCCTGGGCCTGTATTAGGGAGGCGCTTCGTTATCACGGAGTGCCGACCTATATCCGTCGTATCGTCGCGTCGTACCTCTCCGAGAGGTACGTGACCTTCCCGGGTCAGAGTCGTACGTGTAGGCGCGAGGTAGTATGCGGTGTTCCACAGGGGTCGGTCCTTGGCCCTCTCCTGTGGAACATCGGATATGATTGGGTGTTGCGGGGTGCGCTCCTCCGTGGTCTGAGTGTCGTCTGCTATGCAGATGACACTCTGGTCACGGCGAGAGGTAAGACACACCGCGATGCTCAGATTCTCGTCACAGCCGGCGTGGCTCAGGTCGTAGCTAGGATTCGTAGCCTAGGGCTCGAGGTGGCATTGCACAAGTCCGAGGCTCTGTGCTTTCACGGGCCTCGGAACGCGCCACCGAGAGGATCGCGAATTCTCGTAGGCGGTGTCTCTATAGGCATCCAGTCCGAGATGAAATATCTCGGACTGGTGTTAGATAGTAGGTGGGACTTTGTCGCGCACTTCAGGCAGCTGACCCCTCGACTGTTGGGCGCTGCAGCCGCGCTCGCGCGGTTGTTGCCCAACTTAGGGGGGCCCGATTCCGCTTGCCGGAAGCTCTATTTAGGGGTTGTTCGGTCCATGGCCCTTTACGGGGCCCCGGTGTGGGCTGCAGACCTGTCGGCCCAGAACATCCGCGCTCTGCGGGCTCCGCAGAGGGCGATGGCCGTCAGGGCAGCACGCGGGTACCGCACAGTCTCTTTTGAGGCGGCGTCCCTCTTGGTAGGTTCCGCGCCATGGGATCTCGAAGCGAGAGCCCTCGCGTCACTCTACGAGTGGCGCGGGGAGGCGCTGAATGGAGGACTTCGGCTTGCACCTCGAGAAATCGAGGCGCAGAGGTCGGAGCTCCACGAGATCCACGTCATGGCCGAGTGGAGACGTAGGCTCGATTCTCCTGTTTCAGGTGCGGCGACGGTGGAGGCCATCCGGCCTCGTCTGGCTTCATGGTTGAGTAGGGCACATGGCACCTTGACCTTCCGCCTGACACAGGTGCTCACGGGACACGGTTGTTTCGGGAGTTACCTGTGTCGCATAGGCCGGGAGATTGCACCAGGGTGTCATCACTGTGGCTGCGCGTTCGACGACGCGCAGCACACGCTCGAGGTTTGTCCCGCTTGGGACTCTGAACGCTGCGTTTTGTCCGCAGCCGTAGGGACCGACCTCTCGCTCGGAGCCGTCGTCAAGGCGATGGTCGAGAGTGAGAGAGGTTGGGATTCTGTCGTCTCTTTTTGCGAGCATGTTATGTTCGTGAAGGAGACGGCGGAGAGAGAGAGGGAACTCACTAGTGAGATTCCCTCTCGCGGTCGGCGTTCTGGTCGACGGCGGCGTCAGGTGGGCGATGACCTCCGGCCGCCGTAGGCAGGGCCTGTAGGCGAGGGACACGGGCATGTCCGTCGCCATAGCACACAGGCCCATGGCGAGGCGCACGCAGTGTTCCAAACTTTTACGCGTGCGTCGCCCGGTTTCGTCCGGGCAGTTGTTGTCTGATTCATTCAGACTGTAGTCGAAGCTCCTCCGTTGGAGCTACACCCGTCGAGTTGAGCAGAAGTAATGCGTATGCGTTCCTGGTCCTCGACATCAAGGGTGCTGTTAGGGGAACACACGTGGGGATTTTTTAGTGGGTAGTTGTGGTATTTTAATTACCATGGAGTCCCACATACCCTTTCGGCCTGCCCGGGCCGTCTGTGGATGCGTAAATGCATTTTTACCCACGTTTAAAAAAAAAAAAAAAAAAAAAAAAAAAAAAAAAAAAAAAAAAAAAAAAAAAAAAAAAAAAAAAAAAAAGGTTAGGTTAGGTTAGGTTAGGTTAGGTTAGGTTAGGTTAGGTTAGGTTAGGTTAGGTTAGGTTAGGTTAGGTTAGGTTAGGTTAGGTTAGGTTAGGTTAGGTTAGGTTAGGTTAGGTTAGGTTAGGTTAGGTTAGGTTAGGTTAGGTTAGGTTAGGTTAGGTTAGGTTAGGTTTCCGCCGTGGGAACTGGTGGCGTACTGCCATGCAGATTTGTACTTTTGGTGGACTGGAAAGGTCGCTCGTGGAGAGTGTATCGCCCGTCGCTCGTGGAGAGTGTATCGCCCCGAGAGAGAAGGAGTCGAAGAGAGCTCACTTTCAGCGAGCGATGTTTCGGAAGTGGCGTGAAGGACTAACCACAACCAGTGCTGGCACTGCAACAGTTGAGGCGATTCTTCCTGTTTTTCAGCAATGGATTGATAGGGGTCATGGAGCCTTGACATACCGGCTGGTGCAAATATTGACGGGACATGGCTGCTTCGGCAAGTACCTACATCAGATAGCCGGAAGAGAGCCGACAGCAAGGTGTCATCATTGCGAAGATTGTGAGGTGGACACAGTTCGACACACATTGGAGGAGTGCTCAGCATGGTCTGGAGAACGTCGGGAGTTGACGGCAGTTGTTGGCAATGACCTTTCCCTGCCGGCTGTCGTCCGTTCGATGGTTGAGGAGGAGAGGTCATGGAACGCAGCGTTGGCGTTCAGTGAAACAGTCTTGTCTCAGAAGGAGGAACAAGAGAGACAAAGAGAGAGAGCACCAGAAGCGCCAATTATTCGTCGAGGAAGAACCAGGCGTGGAAGAGCGAGAGCTGGAGGCCTACATCATCAGAGGCCACCATAACGAACCTTCTGGTAATGGACGTGGGGGCGTCCATTGCCGATAGAGAAGGTCCCGTGGAGGTGAAGCGCAGATTGCAGCTGCTTCTTTCAGAGGATACCGAAGAGAAGTCAGCCTCTTCACGAGAAGAGGGTCCCCGGTACTAACACCTGCGGGGGACCCGTGCGCGTGGACGGGGTAGCGGCGAATGCTCACGCCATCTCGAGACCCTGTTCCACATACGCGCCTGGAATACCGTGGGGATTTTTTTAGTGGGTATTTGTGGTATTTTTATGTTACCATGGAGTCCCACATACCCTTTCGGCCTCCCCCGGGCCGTCTGCGGATGCGTAAATGCATTTTTACCCACGTAAAAAAAAAAAAAAAAAAAAAAAAAGGTTAGGTTAGGTTAGGTTAGGTTAGGTTAGGTTAGGTTAGGTTAGGTTAGGTTAGGTTAGGTTAGGTTAGGTTAGGTTAGGTTAGGTTAGGTTAGGTTAGGTTAGGTTAGGTTAGGTTAGGTTAGGTTAGGTTAGGTTAGGTTAGGTTAGGTTAGGTTAGGTTAGGTTAGGTTAGGTTAGGTTAGGTTAGGTTAGGTTAGGTTAGGTTAGGTTAGGTTAGGTTAGGTTAGGTTAGGTTAGGTTAGGTTAGGTTAGGTTAGGTTAGGTTAGGTTAGGTTAGGTTAGGTTAGGTTAGGTTAGGTTAGGTTAGGTTAGGTTAGGTTAGGTTAGGTTAGGTTAGGTTAGGTTAGGTTAGGTTAGGTTAGGTTAGGTTAGGTTAGGTTAGGTTAGGTTAGGTTAGGTTAGGTTAGGTTAGGTTAGGTTAGGTTAGGTTAGGTTAGGTTAGGTTAGGTTAGGTTAGGTTAGGTTAGGTTAGGTTAGGTTAGGTTAGGTTAGGTTAGGTTAGGTTAGGTTAGGTTAGGTTAGGTTAGGTTAGGTTAGGTTAGGTTAGGTTAGGTTAGGTTAGGTTAGGTTAGGTTAGGTTAGGTTAGGTTAGGTTAGGTTAGGTTAGGTTAGGTTAGGTTAGGTTAGGTTAGGTTAGGTTAGGTTAGGTTAGGTTAGGTTAGGTTAGGTTAGGTTAGGTTAGGTTAGGTTAGGTTAGGTTAGGTTAGGTTAGGTTAGGTTAGGTTAGGTTAGGTTAGGTTAGGTTAGGTTAGGTTAGGTTAGGTTAGGTTAGGTTAGGTTAGGTTAGGTTAGGTTAGGTTAGGTTAGGTTAGGTTAGGTTAGGTTAGGTTAGGTTAGGTTAGGTTAGGTTAGGTTAGGTTAGGTTAGGTTAGGTTAGGTTAGGTTAGGTTAGGTTAGGTTAGGTTAGGTTAGGTTAGGTTAGGTTAGGTTAGGTTAGGTTAGGTTAGGTTAGGTTAGGTTAGGTTAGGTTAGGTTAGGTTAGGTTAGGTTAGGTTAGGTTAGGTTAGGTTAGGTTAGGTTAGGTTAGGTTAGGTTAGGTTAGGTTAGGTTAGGTTAGGTTAGGTTAGGTTAGGTTAGGTTAGGTTAGGTTAGGTTAGGTTAGGTTAGGTTAGGTTAGGTTAGGTTAGGTTAGGTTAGGTTAGGTTAGGTTAGGTTAGGTTAGGTTAGGTTAGGTTAGGTTAGGTTAGGTTAGGTTAGGTTAGGTTAGGTTAGGTTAGGTTAGGTTAGGTTAGGTTAGGTTAGGTTAGGTTAGGTTAGGTTAGGTTAGGTTAGGTTAGGTTAGGTTAGGTTAGGTTAGGTTAGGTTAGGTTAGGTTAGGTTAGGTTAGGTTAGGTTAGGTTAGGTTAGGTTAGGTTAGGTTAGGTTAGGTTAGGTTAGGTTAGGTTAGGTTAGGTTAGGTTAGGTTAGGTTAGGTTAGGTTAGGTTAGGTTAGGTTAGGTTAGGTTAGGTTAGGTTAGGTTAGGTTAGGTTAGGTTAGGTTAGGTTAGGTTAGGTTAGGTTAGGTTAGGTTAGGTTAGGTTAGGTTAGGTTAGGTTAGGTTAGGTTAGGGAGTGACTCGCGATAACTATCGCGTTTCGGGATTAGCTATATTTCTGGAAGGGATATCATAAAAGTGAAAATAAAAAACATCGTGAGGAAAACCTATGTATTTTTGGTAATTGCTTTTGTACCTAACTGGTGCAGTGGGCATTTTAAAAAGGTGTGAACGAATTTATTTGTTGTTGATGCTTTCGCTGCGGTTATTTGTTATTGAGGTTGCTTGTTATTGTTGTTATTGTTACTTCGTTGTTATTTCGTTATTAACTTTAAGACTTGGCTTTTCCCCTGGATTCTGTTGGATTTCTGCTTTTCGGACTTTGGCTTTCTTATTGGTTATTGATTTTCTTCTGATTGGTTTCGTTAATTGGGTTTTTCTTCGGTGGAGGGGTGGAACTTAGTTCCCCCCAGCTTATTCCGGGCCTAAACTGGCCAATTTGCAGCCCAGAGATGGGCAAGTGGTGACAAAGCCCAGCATGTCGTCGGTGGTGCGTTCTGGTCCGTCTGGGGCAGATGCCAAGAGGACTTTTGGCTCGCGGTCTGAGCTTGTGGAGATAGAATGGGACGCTCCAAAGGTCCCCAAGACCAACTCTGCAAGGAGGGGAGCGGCTCGAGGTTTAGGGCGTTCCAGGAGCTCGGGGCGGCTGGCCGATGGTAGTAGGGAGCTAGCTCGACCGTTCTCGAGGGTCACTAGCGCTGAGGTGGTCGTAGATGACGACGTAGAGGTGGTCTTCCAGGATCAAGCTGGAGATGGAGCGCGTCCCGAGATTGAGAACCTCGACGCGGATACATTGAGGGCCTTAACCAAGGGAGGTGTAGAGGACATCCTGGAGGTGTGCCGCGTCTCCGGAAACCTAAAAGGGACCTGCATTAAAACGCTAAAGAATGCAGCCAGGTCCCTGAAGGAGGTGGTGGAGACCCTCTTGGAGCGGACAGCCAATGAGGAGACTGCCCGGCTTGGCCGAGAGACAAGGGTTCTCCGGCAGCAAGTGGAAGACCTCAAAAGTGAGGTCCTCGCGTGGCGGCGTGAAGCCAACGCGAGGAGGATAATGCCTCCACCTCCACCGCCGGTGCAAGTGGAGGCACCGGCCCAGGCGCCACCCCAAGACTGGGAGAAGGTGCTAGCGGAGGGATTCAGCAGGTTGGAGCGGTCGATCAAGGTGCTTGACGCCCGCTTTGATGGGCTTGAGGTCGACGGCCGACTCCTTCCTAAGAAGGTACTCCGCCCTCCGCTAGCGGCGGACAAGAGGCCTATAGCTGCTGGATCTGCAGCTGCTGGGCCTGCAGCCGCTGGGTCTGCACCTGCGCCTATCCCGGTCAGACCCAATAGCTCTGCTGGCGGAGCCGTAAGGCAGCGGTCCGTTTCGCGGGCCAGAAAGGAAGCGCCCACTCCCACTCCGCAGCAGCCGCTCGGCATGGAGTGGGCCGCACTCCCGGCAACGGCTCCCGCCCGTGTCCCGGCTGAGGCTGGCGACGATGAGACGTGGACGACGGTGGTTCGCCGCCAGAAGAAAACGAAGGCCCCAGCTGCGCCAGCAACTTCTGCACCAGCTCCTGCGCCAAAAACTAAGAAGACGCAGCCGAAGCTGCCCTCTCTGCCGCGCGCAGCTGCAGTTGTTATTACGCTGCAGCCCGAGGCCGCGGCAAAGGGGGTAACGTACTCGGCGGCCTTACTGAAAGCGCGGGAGACGGTTGGGCTGGCGGGCCTAGGGATAGAGGAAATAAAGCTCCGCACGACTGCCACCGGAGCCAGGATCGTTGAGCTTCCTGGCTCCCAGGGTGAGCAGAAAGCGGCCGGCCTGGCGGAACAGCTAAAAGTGGCGCTTGCCGAAGTGGCGGTGATCACCAGGCCGGTCAAGCGTGCGGACGTCAGGGTCACCGGCCTGGATGAGTCGGTGACCCAGGCAGAGCTCGCCGTGGCGATTTCCGCCAAGACCGGATGCGGGCCGGACATGATCAGGGTCGGCCCCATCCGGCAGGACTGGGGAGGGGGAGTGGCATTTGTGTCACTCCCCGTGGCAGAGGCCAAGAAGTTGGCCGAGGCAGGGCGTATCTTGGTCGGCTGGAGCGTGGCCCGGATCCGTCCATTGGAGGAAAAGCCCATGCGCTGCTTTAAGTGCATGGGCTTGGGCCACACTCGCCAATTGTGCGAGTCTTCGGCCGACCGGAGCGCCCTGTGCTACAGGTGCGGGGGTCCCGGCCATACGGCGGCGAACTGTGCAGCGGTGAAGCTGCACTGCGCCGTATGCGCCGACGCGGGGATCCCCGCGGAACATTACATGGGGGGGGGCAGCTGCAGGCCCCCATCCATAAAGAGGAGGCCTTTTGACAGTCGGGTGGGGGCGCGTAGGCCGGAGGCAGGTGGTATGGATCAACAGTAATGCAGCACATCCGTACCAACTGCCTCCAGGCAAATCTTAACCACTCCGTCACTGCACAGGACTTGTTTGTTCAGTCAGTGGCGGAGTGGGATATTGGAGTAGCGGTCGCTGCGGAGCCCTACTATGTCCCTGCCCAACCTTACTGGGCAGGGGACTTGAGTGGTTCCGTGGCGATCCACTGTACAGGTCCCCCTCTCTCCATCAAGGAGAGAGGAGCGGGATTCGTGGCGGCCGCCTGGGGAGGGTACGCCATTGTCGGCGTTTACTTCTCCCCAAATCGGGCCCTGGCGGAGTTCGAGGCTTTCCTCGACTCCCTGGGGCAGGCGGTTAGGCGGCTGTCGCCGCTCCCCATTGTCCTGCTTGGCGACCTTAACGCCAAGTCTCGGGCATGGGGGGCGGCGGCCACGGACCCGCGGGGGGCCGTGGTTGAGGAGTGGACAGTCGAGGTTGGACTGTCCCTCCTCAACAGAGGATCTGTGCACACGTGCGTGCGACAGAACGGAGGGTCCGTGGTGGACGTCTCGTTCGCCACGCCGTCTGTCGCGCGCCGTGTGCAGAACTGGAGAGTGCTGGAGGAAGTGGAGACCTTCTCGGACCACCGATATATTCGGTTCGAGGTCTCCACTTCCCCAGGGGAGCTGGCGTTACGCCCCCGTCGGGGGGCTGCGTTTCCCCGATGGGTGATAAGCCGCCTCGACAGGGAGTTAGCTGAAGAGGCGGCTATCGTCCAGAGCTGGCGGGCGCCAGCTCCGGAGGTAGATGATGTCGACGCGTCTGCAGCCCGTTTCCGTGGGGCCCTCACGGCGGTCTGTGACGCGTCGATGCCGCGGAGCAACAACCGCCCGTATAAAAAGCGGGCGGTGCATTGGTGGTCCCCGGAGATTGCTGGTCTCCGGGCGGCCTGCTCCGCGGCGCGGCGGCAACTACAGCGCTGCCGCCGGCGGCGAAGCCAGCAACCTGGCGAGGAGGCCCGGCTGCATGGCGCGTACAGGGACTGCAAAAAGTCCCTGCAAGTTGCCATCAGCCGGGCTAAGGATGAGGGATGGGAGGAGCTCGTAGGGACTCTGGATGGGGATCCTTGGGGGCGCCCATACCGCCTGGTAAGGAAAAAGTTCCGGGGGCAGGCGCCCCCACTAACGGAATCACTGGATCCAGAGTTCCTGGGGAGGGTCGTGGACACTCTACTCCCCGACCCTCCGGAGCTCCTCCCACCTCCCATGTTGTATGGGGGCCCTGTTGTGGAGGAGCTGTTTCCGCCCCATCCCATCACAGATGATGAGATGGGGTGGGTGATAAGGCGCCTCCGCAACAGGCGGAAGGCTCCAGGCCCGGACGGGGTTCCGGGCCAAGTACTAGGTGTGGCGCTGGGCCACCTTGGGGGAGGGCTTCGGGAGCTGTTCGACCGTTGTTTGTCGGTTGGACGGTTCCCGAAGCTCTGGAAGAAGGGGCGGCTCTGCCTTCTCGCGAAGGAGGGCCGCCCTCCGGACTGCCCGTCATCGTACCGGCCCCTGGTGTTGTTGGATGACACGGGAAAGATGCTAGAGAGAATAGTGGTTTCCCGTGTCACCCGACACTTGGAGGAAGTGGGGCCGGGGATGTCGACATGGCAGTTCGGCTTCCGGAGAGGGCGTTCAACAATGGACGCCCTCTCCACCCTGAAGGCTTGGTCTGCGGAGGCGACCGAGGAGGGAGGTAGGTTGTTGGCGGTGTCGCTCGACATCGCCAACGCCTTCAACAGCCTGCCGCACAGCGTGATACGAGAGGCGCTCCAGTACTTTGGAGTGCCCTCGTACCTGCGGCGGCTGTTGGAGGACTACCTCCAAGACAGGGAGGTCGCCTACGTGGACGGCCGAGGGACCATGGCTCAGCGCCACGTGGGGTGTGGTGTTCCACAGGGGTCGGTGCTGGGACCACTCCTGTGGAACATGGGCTACGATTGGGTGCTCCGCGCAGAGCTCCCAGCAGGGATACGGGTTCTCTGCTATGCGGATGACACCCTGGTCGTAGCCCGGGGGGGAAGTTTTGAAGAGGTTAGGCGCCTGGCCACTGAGGGGACATCCTTGGTGGTCAGGCGCATAGAGTCGTTGGGCCTCAGGGTGGCGGTTGAAAAAACCGAGGCCCTGTTGTTTCACGGGCCTCGGTGTGGACCGCCTCCTGGGGCCCACATAATGGTAAAGGATGTGAGGGTCCAGGTTGGGGTCCAGATGAAATATCTGGGCCTCATCCTGGACGGAAGGTGGCGGTTCGAGTCCCACTTCAAGGGACTCGGACCGCGCATTGTAGGAGCGGCGGCGGCTCTCGGTCGGCTCCTCCCGAATACGGGGGGGCCGGGCGCGAGCTGCCGCAAATTATATGCGGGAGTCGTGCGCAGCATGGCCGTCTACGGGGCACCGATCTGGGTGGACGCCCTCAGCGCCAGCAACGTACGCACGCTGCGTGCAGCGCAGCGTGTCGTGGCGCTGAGGGTGATCCGCGGATACCGGTCGGTGTCCGCGGGGGCGGCCTTCGTGCTCGCCGGCTCCCCGCCGTGGGAGCTGGAGGCGGAAGTTCTCGCCGCCGTGTATAGGTTCACGGCGGCGAGGAAAGAGTTGGGGGAGCCGCCTCCGGCTCCCAGAGAGGTTGAGGGCCTGCGGAGGCAGGCCCGGGACAGGGTCCTGTTGAGGTGGGAGGAGGACCTGGCGGACGCGCGCTATGGGCGTTACACTATAGACGCCGTCCGCCCGGTCCTCCGGGCGTGGTGCAGAAGGGAGCAGGGCTCCCTTACATTTAGGCTTGTGCAGGTGCTGTCCGGACATGGTTGCTTCGGATGGTACCTGCACAAAATAGCCAGGAGGGAGCCCACCACCGCGTGCCATGAGTGCGGTGCTGCGGAAGATACGGCGCAGCACACTCTCTCTGAGTGTGCTGCGTGGGTGGAGCAGCGCCGCGCTCTGGCCGCGGTGATTGGAGGGGACCTCTCGCTGCCGAGTGTGGTAAGTCACATGCTCGACGGCGAGGGGTCGTGGTTGGCAGTGGTCTCCTTCTGCGAGGAGGTCATCTCGCAGAAGGAGACGGCGGAGAGGGCTCGCGAGGTGGATCCTCTGAGCGGCCCTCTCCGCCAAAGAAGAACGGGCGGCCGGAGGAGGCGCTTTGCGCAACTCCTGCCGCCACCATAGCCGGACCAGGGGGGACGGGTCGGGGGGCCCGTCTTCCCATTGCACAGGTCCGGCGGATGGGGGGAGACAGCTAGGGTGTACCGAGCTGTCTCCCATTAATGCCGGGGGCTCAGCAAGTTGCTGGGCCTGCCGCTGGGGCGACGCGGCAAACAGAATGCCAAGTGCGAAGCCCGCGTCGCCCCGTTAAGGCGGCGGATGGTACACCGTGGAGGTTTAGTGAGTAGGAGTCTCACATAACCACTCGTCCCCCCGGGCGGGTGTGTACCCATGAAGGGTTCCTCCACGTTAAAAAAAAAAAAAAAAAAAAAAAAAAAAAAAAAAAAAAAAAAAAAAAAAAAAAAAAAAAAAAAAAAAAAAAAAAAAAAAAAAAAAAAAAAAAAAAAAAAGGTTAGGTTAGGTTAGGTTAGGTTAGGTTAGGTTAGGTTAGGTTAGGTTAGGTTAGGTTAGGTTAGGTTAGGTTAGGTTAGGTTAGGTTAGGTTCCCCCCCGATGGGTTCCCGCCTTGTCGTGGCGGGGGGGCTTAGTAACCGTGGCCTAGTCACCCACGGTGAAGCGAAGAGGAACCCCAGGAGAGGCCGCTCGTCATGGTTGAGACAGACAACCTACGACGAGCGGCCACAAGGCGAGCTGCTTCGGCGGCAGTAGGTTGCGGTGGTGTATGGGCGCCACCGCAACTGAGGCGAGCCGCGGTGTCGTATGGGAGGCACCGCGGCTGAAGGCGAGGGGCCGCGGCGGGAGAGGTGTGTCGGTGTCACGTTGCCGCTCACCCTACCTTCCGCGGCCTCAACGGGGCCGCCACCGTTAGATGGCGGACGCGGTGGGGTCGCAGGGGAAGAGAAGTGTCGATTTTTCCACTCTCCCTATCCTCTGCGACCGTGAGGAAGAAAACCTCGTTAAAAAATCACCGAGGAAGAAAACCTCGTGAAAAAATTACCAAGGAAGAAAACCTTGTAAAAAATCACACGGCGGCGGGTCTGGTCCTTTTGGGACCAGAACCGAGAGGAAGAAAACCTCGTTAAAAAATTACAGGGGTTCGCGGTGGACGGGGAGGCCCGAACCCGGAGGAAGAAAACCTCCTTAAAAAATCACCGAGGAATAAAACCTCGCTAAAAAATTGAACGGAGGCTGGGGGCTGCGGTCGGTGATGGGCGCCCCCAGTTGGGAGAGCTTCCCTTCGGGAGGCAGCGCTTGTCGGGGTGCACAGAAGTTATGCCCTCGGGTCTTCCTGTGCCCCCGACGCCAAGCGCAAAGGAGTTGGTGGGTTTGGGTTTTTTAGTTGGTGCAGTCCAACATAACCCGTCCGCTGTCCTCCGCGGCGGGCGGGTACCCATGACGGGTTTTTCCCAAACGCAAAAAAAAAAAAAAAAAAAAAGGTTAGGTTAGGTTCACCTCGAGAAATCGAGGCGCAGAGGTCGGAGCTCCACGAGATCCACGTCATGGCCGAGTGGAGACGTAGGCTCGATTCTCCTGTTTCAGGTGCGGCGACGGTGGAGGCCATCCGGCCTCATCTGGCAGCTTGGTTGGGTAGGGCACATGGCACCTTGACCTTCCGCCTGACACAGGTGCTCACGGGACACGGTTGTTTCGGGGGTTACCTGTGTCGCATAGGCCGGGAGATTGCACCAGGGTGTCATCACTGTGGCTGCGCGTTCGACGACGCGCACCACACGCTCGAGGTTTGTCCCGCTTGGGACTCTGAACGCTGCGTTCTGTCCGCAGCCGTAGGGACCGACCTCTCGCTCCCAGCCGTCGTCAAGGCGATGGTCGAGAGTGAGAGAGGTTGGGATTCTGTCGTCTCTTTTTGCGAGCATGTTATGTTCGTGAAGGAGACGGCGGAGAGAGAGAGGGAACTCACTAGTGAGATTCCCTCTCGCGGTCGGCGTTCTGGTCGACGGCGGCGTCAGGTGGGTGATGACCTCCGGCCGCCGTAGGCAGGGCCTGTAGGCGAGGGACACGGGCATGTCCGTCGCCATAGCACACAGGCCCATGGCGAGGCGCACGCAGTGTTCCAAACTTTTACGCGTGCGCTCGGTAGTTGTCTGTTCTGTCAGACCGTAGTTGAAGCTCCACCGTTGGAGCTACACCCGTCGAGTTGAGCAGAAGTAATGCGTATGCGTTCCTGGTCCTCGACAACAAGGGTGCTGTTAGGGGAACACACGTGGGGATTTTTTAGTGGGTAGTTGTGGTATTTTTATGTTACCATGGAGTCCCACATACCCTTTCGGCCTGCCCGGGCCGTCTGCGGATGCGTAAATGCATTTTTACCCACGTAAAAAAAAAAAAAAAAAAAAAAAAAAAAAAAAAAAAAAAAAAGGTTAGGTTAGGTTAGGTTAGGTTAGGTTAGGTTAGGTTAGGTTAGGTTAGGTTAGGTTAGGTTAGGTTAGGTTAGGTTAGGTTAGGTTAGGTTAGGTTAGGTTAGGTTAGGTTAGGTTAGGTTAGGTTAGGTTAGGTTAGGTTAGGTTAGGTTAGGTTAGGTTAGGTTAGGTTAGGTTAGGTTAGGTTAGGTTAGGTTAGGTTAGGTTAGGTTAGGTTAGGTTAGGTTAGGTTAGGTTAGGTTAGGTTAGGTTAGGTTAGGTTAGGTTAGGTTAGGTTAGGTTAGGTTAGGTTAGGTTAGGTTAGGTTAGGTTAGGTTAGGTTAGGTTAGGTTAGGTTAGGTTAGGTTAGGTTAGGTTAGGTTAGGTTAGGTTAGGTTAGGTTAGGTTAGGTTAGGTTAGGTTAGGTTAGGTTAGGTTAGGTTAGGTTAGGTTAGGTTAGGTTAGGTTAGGTTAGGTTAGGTTAGGTTAGGTTAGGTTAGGTTAGGTTAGGTTAGGTTAGGTTAGGTTAGGTTAGGTTAGGTTAGGTTAGGTTAGGTTAGGTTAGGTTAGGTTAGGTTAGGTTAGGTTAGGTTAGGTTAGGTTAGGTTAGGTTAGGTTAGGTTAGGTTAGGTTAGGTTAGGTTAGGTTAGGTTAGGTTAGGTTAGGTTAGGTTAGGTTAGGTTAGGTTAGGTTAGGTTAGGTTAGGTTAGGTTAGGTTAGGTTAGGTTAGGTTAGGTTAGGTTAGGTTAGGTTAGGTTAGGTTAGGTTAGGTTAGGTTAGGTTAGGTTAGGTTAGGTTAGGTTAGGTTAGGTTAGGTTAGGTTAGGTTAGGTTAGGTTAGGTTAGGTTAGGTTAGGTTAGGTTAGGTTAGGTTAGGTTAGGTTAGGTTAGGTTAGGTTAGGTTAGGTTAGGTTAGGTTAGGTTAGGTTAGGTTAGGTTAGGTTAGGTTAGGTTAGGTTAGGTTAGGTTAGGTTAGGTTAGGTTAGGTTAGGTTAGGTTAGGTTAGGTTAGGTTAGGTTAGGTTAGGTTAGGTTAGGTTAGGTTAGGTTAGGTTAGGTTAGGTTAGGTTAGGTTAGGTTAGGTTAGGTTAGGTTAGGTTAGGTTAGGTTAGGTTAGGTTAGGTTAGGTTAGGTTAGGTTAGGTTAGGTTGTCGGACAATTTCCATACTTTGGGGGTTGTCTTGATGCGTTCCTTGCGGTTTTTTCATTGTTATCGAGGTGGTTTGTTGTTGTTGTTATTGTTAAGTTTCTATTTTTACGACTCGGCTTTGCACACGGATTCTGTTGACGTTTTTTATATTTTGACTTTCGGCAAATTTCGAAATTTGGTTTTTGATTTTTCATTTTGTTTGGTTTTTGTTGATTTGATTAGTTTGGTAGTGGGGTGTGGCCTTGTCCCCCCCAGCTTATTCCGGGCCTAAACTGGCAGATTCACCGCCCAGAGATGGGCAGCGGGTAAAAAACCGTCCCTACCGAGACGACATTATTGTGCAGAATTTGACTAAACCCCACACTATGTCGGGGGATGGTTCAAAACGTCCTGGAGGGGACGCTAAGAGGTCATCCGGGTCCAGATTCGACATTTTGGACGTGGACTGGGACGCCGCCAAAGTCCCAAAGGTCAATTTGGCGAAAAGGGGAGCGCTTCATGGTGTAGGACGCTCAAAAAGCTCGGGACGGCTTACTGGTAGAAGTCGGAGCTTAGTACGGAGTTCGGCTCAGTCGGAACAGCCGCTCTTAGGGGACACGAGCGCTGTGATTACGAGCGCTGAGGTGGTCATGGATGATGACGAGGTGGAAGTGGTCTTCCAGGACCAGTCTGGAGATGGAGCGAGCGCCGAGGTTGAGAGCCTCGACGCGGACACTTTGAGGGCCTTGACCAAGGGAGGTGTTGAGGATATTCTGGAGGTGTGCCGCACCTCCGGAAACTTAAAAGGGACCTATATTAAGACCCTCAAGAATGCGGCCAAGTCCCTGAGGGAGGTGGTGGACACGCTCCTGGAGAGAACGGCCAACTCGGAGACTGCCCGTCTTGGCCGAGAGACGAGGGTCCTCCGGCAACAAGTGGAGGACCTAAAGAAGGAGGTACTCGCGTGGCGGCGAGAAGCCAGCGCGAGGAGAGTAATGCCTCCTCCACCACCTCCACCACCGGTACAGGTGGAGGCACCGACCCAGGCACCGCCCCAAGAGTGGGAGAAGGTGTTGGCGGAGGGTTTTGGGAGGTTAGAGCGTTCAATTAAAGTATTGGACGCTCGCTTCGATAGCTTGGAGGTGGACGGCCGCCTCCTACCCATGAAAGTCCTCCGCCCACCACTGGCGACCGACAAAAGACCGGCTGCAAGCAGGCCCGCTGCTGCTGACCAGCCCGCTGGCGCTGCTGGCGGGGCCGTGAGGCCCCGATCGGTTTCTCGGGCCCGGGCGGATTCTCTGGCCCAGGCGGTTTCTCGGACACGGGCGGATTCTCGGGCCCGGACAGTTTCACGGGTCCAGGCGGCTACGCCCACCCCGCAACAGCAGCAGCCACTCGGAATGGAGTGGGCTGCTTTGCCGGCGACTTCTGCTTCCCAGACGCCAGCGGAGGCAGGTGCGGAGACTTGGACGGCGGTTGTCCGCCGTCCAAAGAAGAAAAAGGCCCCAGTAGCGCCAGCCGCTCCTGCGCCAACTAAGAAGAAGAACAAGCCGAAGACACCCTCAGTACCGCGCTCGGCTGCAGTGATGATAACACTGCAGCCTGAGGCCGTGGCCAAGGGGGTGTCATACTCGGCAGCTGTGCTGAAGGCGCGGGAGACGGTGGGGTTAGAAAGTCTGGGGATCACCGACATCAGGCTCCGCACCACCGCTACAGGGGCCAAGATCTTAGAGCTTCCTGGCTCCGAAGGCGAGAAGCACGCGGCTGGCCTGGCGGAGAAGCTGAAGGTTGCCCTTGCTGAGGTCGCGGTGGTAACCAGACCAACTAAGCGGGCAGAGGTCAGGGTCATCGGCTTAGACGAGTCGGTGACCCAGGCGGAGCTAAGGTCGGTGATTGGCCTCAAGACCGGATGTGGGCCGGACGTGGTGAGGGTCGGCCCCATCCGGCAGGATTGGGGAGGGGGAGTGGCATTCGTGTCGCTCCCCGTGGCGGAAGCCAGGAAGCTTGCGGAGGAGGGGCGGCTCCTTGTTGGCTGGAGTGTGGCCCGGATTCGTCTACTGGACGAAAAGCCCATGCGGTGCTTCAAATGCATGGGCTTGGGCCACACTCGGGCAATGTGTGAGTCGGCGGCCGACAGGAGCGCCCTCTGTTACAGGTGCGGTGGCACAGGCCATACGGCGTCGATGTGTGCAGCTGCCAAGCTGCACTGCGCTGTATGTGCCGATGCGGGACAGCCAGCGGAGCACTACATGGCGGGGGCGAGCTGCAAGCCCCCCGCCACAAAGAGAAGGCCCTTCGGGGTACGGCCTGGTGGGCCTAGGTCAGAGGCGGTTGGTATGACCCAGTGATGCAGCGCACCCATACCAACTGCCTCCAGGCGAACCTCAACCACTCCGCCACTGCACAAGATTTATTTGTGCAGTCAGTGGCGGAGTGGAACATCGGCGTCGCGGTCGCTGCGGAGCCCTATTTTGTCCCTGCCCAACCATATTGGGCGGGAGACTTGAGTGGCTCCGTAGCGATCCACAGTGCGGGCTCGCCCCTCTCCATTAAAGAGAGGGGAGCAGGGTTCGTGGCGGCCGTCTGGGGGGGGTATGCCTTCATTGGGGTATACTTCTCCCCAAACCGGGCCCTGGCGGAGTTCGAGACCTTTCTTGACTCCCTGGGGCTGGCGGTTAGACGGCTGTCACCGCTCCCCATTGTCCTGCTTGGCGATCTCAATGCCAAGTCACGGACATGGGGGGCGGTGGTCACGGACCCGAGAGGGGCCATGGTTGAGGAGTGGACAGTCGAGGTTGGACTGTCCCTCCTCAACAGAGGTTCTGTTTGGACGTGCGTGCGACACAACGGAGGGTCCGTGGTGGATGTCTCTTTCGCCACGCCGTCTGTCGCACGCCGTGTGAATAATTGGAGAGTGCTGGAGGAAGTGGAGACCTTTTCGGATCACCGATATATTCGGTTTGAGGTCTCCACTTCCCCAGAGGAGCTGGCGCTCCGCCCCCACCGGGGGACAGCGTTTCCCCGATGGGTAAAGAGCCGCCTCGACCGAGAGCTGGCGGAAGAGGCGGCCATAGTGCAGAGCTGGCGGGCGCCAGCTCCGGTAAATGAAGATATCGACGCGTCTGCGGCCCGTTTCCGTGGGGCCCTCACGGCGGTCTGCGACGCGTCGATGCCGCGGAGCAACAACCGCCCGCATCAAAAGCGGGCGGTGCATTGGTGGACCCCGGAGATTGCTGGTCTCCGGGCGGCCTGCTCCGCGGCGCGCCGGCAGTTGCAGCGCTGCCGCCGGCGGAGGACTCGCCAGCCTGGTGAGGAGGCCCGGCTGCATGGTGCATACAGGGACTGCAAAAAGTCCCTGCAAGCTGCCATCAGCCGGGCGAAGGAGGAAGGATGGGAGGAGCTCCTTGGGACCCTGGACAGGGATCCATGGGGGCGCCCGTACCGGATGGTCCGGAAGAAGTTCCGGGGGCAGGCGCCCCCTCTAACGGAATCCCTCGATCCAGAGTTCCTGGGGAGGGTCGTGGCAACATTATTACCCGACCCTCCGGAGCTCCTCCCTCCTCCCATGTCAAATGGGGGCCTTGTTGTGGAGGAGCTGGTCCTGCCCCATCTCATAACAGATACGGAGATGGGGCTGGTGACAGAGCGCCTCCGCAACAAGCGGAGGGCGCCTGGCCCGGATGGAGTTCCGGGCCAGGTCCTCGGAGTGGCGCTGGGCCACCTTGGGGGAGAGCTTCGGGAGCTGTTCGACCGCTGCTTGTCGGTTGGACGGTTCCCGAGGCTCTGGAAGCTGGGGCGGCTCTGCCTTCTTGCGAAGGAGGGTCGCCCTCCGGACTGCCCGTCCTCGTACCGGCCCCTGGTGTTGTTGGATGACACGGGAAAGATGCTGGAGAGGATAGTTTCTTCCCGTGTCATCCGACACTTGGAGGAAGAGGGGCCGGAAATGTCGGCGTGGCAGTTTGGCTTCCGGAGGGGGCGTTCAACTATGGACGCCCTCTCCACCCTGAAGGCCTGGTCCGCGGAGGCGACCGAGAGGGGAGGTAGGCTGTTGGCGGTGTCGCTCGACATCGCCAACGCCTTCAACAGTCTGCCGCATGGTGTTATTCGAGAGGCGCTCCGATATTTCGGAGTGCCCTCGTACCTGCGGCGGCTGTTGGAGGACTACCTCCAAGATAGGGAGGTCGCCTTCGTGGACGGCAGAGGCGTAATGGCCCGGCGCCGCGTTGAGTGCGGTGTTCCACAGGGGTCGGTGTTGGGACCGCTCCTGTGGAACATGGGCTACGACTGGGTGCTCCGCGTAGCGCTCCCTGCGGGGGTACGCATTCTATGCTACGCGGACGACACCCTAGTCGTGGCCCGGGCGAGCTCCTACGAGGAGGTTAGGCGCCTGGCCACTGAGGGCACAACCCTAGTGGTCAGGCGCATAGAGTCGCTGGGCCTCAGGGTGGCGGTGGAGAAAACCGAGGCCCTCTTGTTCCACGGGCCTCGGTGTGGACCGCCCCCTGGGGCTCACATTATTGTTGAGGGGCAGAGGGTCCGGGTTGGGGCCCAGATGAAATATCTGGGCCTCACCCTGGACGGAAGGTGGCGGTTCGAGTCCCACTTCCAGGGACTCGGACCGCGCATAGTAGGTGCGGCGGCAGCCCTCGGTCGGCTCCTCCCAAATTCGGGGGGGCCGGGCGCGAGCTGTCGACGCCTATACGCGGGAGTCGTGCGGAGCATGGCCGTCTACGGGGCACCGATCTGGGTGGACGCCCTCAGCGCCCGCAACATACGCACGCTGCGTGCTGCGCAGCGTGTTGTGGCGCTGAGGGTGATCCGTGGATACCGGTCGGTGTCCGCGGGGGCGGCCTTTGTGCTCGCCGGCTCCCCGCCGTGGGAGCTGGAGGCGGAGGTACTCGCCGCCGTATATAGGTTCACGGCGGCGAGGAAGGAAATAGGGGAGCCTCCGGCTCCCACAGAGGTTGAGGGCCTGCGAAGGCAGGCCCAGGAGAGAGTGCTCCGGCGGTGGGACGAGGACCTGGCGGATGCGCGCTATGGACGCTACACCATAGACGCCGTCCGCCCGGTCCTCAGACGATGGTGTACCAGGGAGCAGGGCTCCCTGACGTTCAGGCTTGTGCAGGTGCTGTCCGGACATGGTTGCTTCGGATGGTACCTGCACAAGATTGCTAGGAGGGAGCCCACCACTGCGTGCCACGAATGCGGCGCTGCAGAAGATACGGCGCAGCACACTCTCTCCGAGTGTGCTGCGTGGGTGGAGCAGCGCCGCGCTCTGGCCGCGGTGGTAGGAGGGGACCTCTCGCTGCCGAGTGTGGTAAATCACATGCTCGACAGCGAGGGGTCATGGTTAGCGGTGGTCTCCTTCTGCGAGGAGGTCATCTCGCAGAAGGAGACGGCGGAGAGGGCTCGTGAGGTAGATCCTCTGAGCGGCCCTCTCCGTCAAAGAAGAACTGGCGGCCGAAGGAGGCGCTTCGCGCGCCTCCTGCCGCCACCATAGCCGGACCAGGGGAGACGGGTCGGGGGGCCCGTCTTCCCATTGCACAGGTCCGGCGGATGGGGGGAGACAGTTAGGGTGTACCGAACTGTCTCCCAATAATGCCGGGGGCCCAGCAAGTGCTGGGCCTGCCGCTGGGGCGACGCGGCAAACAGAATGCCAAGTGCGAAGCCCGCGTCGCCCCGTTAAGGCGGCGGATGGTACACCGTGGAGGTTTAGTGAGTAGGAGTCTCACATAACCACTCGTCCCCCCGGGCGGGTGTGTACCCATGAAGGGTTCCTCCACGTTAAAAAAAAAAAAAAAAAAAAAAAAAAAAAAAAGGTTAGGTTAGGTTAGGTTAGGTTAGGTTAGGTTAGGTTAGGTTAGGTTAGGTTAGGTTAGGTTAGGTTAGGTTAGGTTAGGTTAGGTTAGGTTAGGTTAGGTTAGGTTAGGTTAGGTTAGGTTAGGTTAGGTTAGGTTAGGTTAGGTTAGGTTAGGTTAGGTTAGGTTAGGTTAGGTTAGGTTAGGTTAGGTTAGGTTAGGTTAGGTTAGGTTAGGTTAGGTTAGGTTAGGTTAGGTTAGGTTAGGTTAGGTTAGGTTAGGTTAGGTTAGGTTAGGTTAGGTTAGGTTAGGTTAGGTTAGGTTAGGTTAGGTTAGGTTAGGTTAGGTTAGGTTAGGTTAGGTTAGGTTAGGTTAGGTTAGGTTAGGTTAGGTTAGGTTAGGTTAGGTTAGGTTAGGTTAGGTTAGGTTAGGTTAGGTTAGGTTAGGTTAGGTTAGGTTAGGTTAGGTTAGGTTAGGTTAGGTTAGGTTAGGTTAGGTTAGGTTAGGTTAGGTTAGGTTAGGTTAGGTTAGGTTAGGTTAGGTTAGGTTAGGTTAGGTTAGGTTAGGTTAGGTTAGGTTAGGTTAGGTTAGGTTAGGTTAGGTTAGGTTAGGTTAGGTTAGGTTAGGTTAGGTTAGGTTAGGTTAGGTTAGGTTAGGTTAGGTTAGGTTAGGTTAGGTTAGGTTAGGTTAGGTTAGGTTAGGTTAGGTTAGGTTAGGTTAGGTTAGGTTAGGTTAGGTTAGGTTAGGTTAGGTTAGGTTAGGTTAGGTTAGGTTAGGTTAGGTTAGGTTAGGTTAGGTTAGGTTAGGTTAGGTTAGGTTAGGTTAGGTTAGGTTAGGTTAGGTTAGGTTAGGTTAGGTTAGGTTAGGTTAGGTTAGGTTAGGTTAGGTTAGGTTAGGTTAGGTTAGGTTAGGTTAGGTTAGGTTAGGTTAGGTTAGGTTAGGTTAGGTTAGGTTAGGTTAGGTTAGGTTAGGTTAGGTTAGGTTAGGTTAGGTTAGGTTAGGTTAGGTTAGGTTAGGTTAGGTTAGGTTAGGTTAGGTTAGGTTAGGTTAGGTTAGGTTAGGTTAGGTTAGGTTAGGTTAGGTTAGGTTAGGTTAGGTTAGGTTAGGTTAGGTTAGGTTAGGTTAGGTTAGGTTAGGTTAGGTTAGGTTAGGTTAGGTTAGGTTAGGTTAGGTTAGGTTAGGTTAGGTTAGGTTAGGTTAGGTTAGGTTAGGTTAGGTTAGGTTAGGTTAGGTTAGGTTAGGTTAGGTTAGGTTAGGTTAGGTTAGGTTAGGTTAGGTTAGGTTAGGTTAGGTTAGGTTAGGTTAGGTTAGGTTAGGTTAGGTTAGGTTAGGTTAGGTTAGGTTAGGTTAGGTTAGGTTAGGTTAGGTTAGGTTAGGTTAGGTTAGGTTAGGTTAGGTTAGGTTAGGTTAGGTTAGGTTAGGTTAGGTTAGGTTAGGTTAGGTTAGGTTAGGTTAGGTTAGGTTAGGTTAGGTTAGGTTAGGTTAGGTTAGGTTAGGTTAGGTTAGGTTAGGTTAGGTTAGGTTAGGTTAGGTTAGGTTAGGTTAGGTTAGGTTAGGTTAGGTTAGGTTAGGTTAGGTTAGGTTAGGTTAGGTTAGGTTAGGTTAGGTTAGGTTAGGTTAGGTTAGGTTAGGTTAGGTTAGGTTAGGTTAGGTTAGGTTAGGTTAGGTTAGGTTAGGTTAGGTTAGGTTAGGTTAGGTTAGGTTAGGTTAGGTTAGGTTAGGTTAGGTTAGGTTAGGTTAGGTTAGGTTAGGTTAGGTTAGGTTAGGTTAGGTTAGGTTAGGTTAGGTTAGGTTAGGTTAGGTTAGGTTAGGTTAGGTTAGGTTAGGTTAGGTTAGGTTAGGTTAGGTTAGGTTAGGTTAGGTTAGGTTAGGTTAGGTTAGGTTAGGTTAGGTTAGGTTAGGTTAGGTTAGGTTAGGTTAGGTTAGGTTAGGTTAGGTTAGGTTAGGTTAGGTTAGGTTAGGTTAGGTTAGGTTAGGTTAGGTTAGGTTAGGTTAGGTTAGGTTAGGTTAGGTTAGGTTAGGTTAGGTTAGGTTAGGTTAGGTTAGGTTAGGTTAGGTTAGGTTAGGTTAGGTTAGGTTAGGTTAGGTTAGGTTAGGTTAGGTTAGGTTAGGTTAGGTTAGGTTAGGTTAGGTTAGGTTAGGTTAGGTTAGGTTAGGTTAGGTTAGGTTAGGTTAGGTTAGGTTAGGTTAGGTTAGGTTAGGTTAGGTTAGGTTAGGTTAGGTTAGGTTAGGTTAGGTTAGGTTAGGTTAGGTTAGGTTAGGTTAGGTTAGGTTAGGTTAGGTTAGGTTAGGTTAGGTTAGGTTAGGTTAGGTTAGGTTAGGTTAGGTTAGGTTAGGTTAGGTTAGGTTAGGTTAGGTTAGGTTAGGTTAGGTTAGGTTAGGTTAGGTTAGGTTAGGTTAGGTTAGGTTAGGTTAGGTTAGGTTAGGTTAGGTTAGGTTAGGTTAGGTTAGGTTAGGTTAGGTTAGGTTAGGTTAGGTTAGGTTAGGTTAGGTTAGGTTAGGTTAGGTTAGGTTAGGTTAGGTTAGGTTAGGTTAGGTTAGGTTAGGTTAGGTTAGGTTAGGTTAGGTTAGGTTAGGTTAGGTTAGGTTAGGTTAGGTTAGGTTAGGTTAGGTTAGGTTAGGTTAGGTTAGGTTAGGTTAGGTTAGGTTAGGTTAGGTTAGGTTAGGTTAGGTTAGGTTAGGTTAGGTTAGGTTAGGTTAGGTTAGGTTAGGTTAGGTTAGGTTAGGTTAGGTTAGGTTAGGTTAGGTTAGGTTAGGTTAGGTTAGGTTAGGTTAGGTTAGGTTAGGTTAGGTTAGGTTAGGTTAGGTTAGGTTAGGTTAGGTTAGGTTAGGTTAGGTTAGGTTAGGTTAGGTTAGGTTAGGTTAGGTTAGGTTAGGTTAGGTTAGGTTAGGTTAGGTTAGGTTAGGTTAGGTTAGGTTAGGTTAGGTTAGGTTAGGTTAGGTTAGGTTAGGTTAGGTTAGGTTAGGTTAGGTTAGGTTAGGTTAGGTTAGGTTAGGTTAGGTTAGGTTAGGTTAGGTTAGGTTAGGTTAGGTTAGGTTAGGTTAGGTTAGGTTAGGTTAGGTTAGGTTAGGTTAGGTTAGGTTAGGTTAGGTTAGGTTAGGTTAGGTTAGGTTAGGTTAGGTTAGGTTAGGTTAGGTTAGGTTAGGTTAGGTTAGGTTAGGTTAGGTTAGGTTAGGTTAGGTTAGGTTAGGTTAGGTTAGGTTAGGTTAGGTTAGGTTAGGTTAGGTTAGGTTAGGTTAGGTTAGGTTAGGTTAGGTTAGGTTAGGTTAGGTTAGGTTAGGTTAGGTTAGGTTAGGTTAGGTTAGGTTAGGTTAGGTTAGGTTAGGTTAGGTTAGGTTAGGTTAGGTTAGGTTAGGTTAGGTTAGGTTAGGTTAGGTTAGGTTAGGTTAGGTTAGGTTAGGTTAGGTTAGGTTAGGTTAGGTTAGGTTAGGTTAGGTTAGGTTAGGTTAGGTTAGGTTAGGTTAGGTTAGGTTAGGTTAGGTTAGGTTAGGTTAGGTTAGGTTAGGTTAGGTTAGGTTAGGTTAGGTTAGGTTAGGTTAGGTTAGGTTAGGTTAGGTTAGGTTAGGTTAGGTTAGGTTAGGTTAGGTTAGGTTAGGTTAGGTTAGGTTAGGTTAGGTTAGGTTAGGTTAGGTTAGGTTAGGTTAGGTTAGGTTAGGTTAGGTTAGGTTAGGTTAGGTTAGGTTAGGTTAGGTTAGGTTAGGTTAGGTTAGGTTAGGTTAGGTTAGGTTAGGTTAGGTTAGGTTAGGTTAGGTTAGGTTAGGTTAGGTTAGGTTAGGTTAGGTTAGGTTAGGTTAGGTTAGGTTAGGTTAGGTTAGGTTAGGTTAGGTTAGGTTAGGTTAGGTTAGGTTAGGTTAGGTTAGGTTAGGTTAGGTTAGGTTAGGTTAGGTTAGGTTAGGTTAGGTTAGGTTAGGTTAGGTTAGGTTAGGTTAGGTTAGGTTAGGTTAGGTTAGGTTAGGTTAGGTTAGGTTAGGTTAGGTTAGGTTAGGTTAGGTTAGGTTAGGTTAGGTTAGGTTAGGTTAGGTTAGGTTAGGTTAGGTTAGGTTAGGTTAGGTTAGGTTAGGTTAGGTTAGGTTAGGTTAGGTTAGGTTAGGTTAGGTTAGGTTAGGTTAGGTTAGGTTAGGTTAGGTTAGGTTAGGTTAGGTTAGGTTAGGTTAGGTTAGGTTAGGTTAGGTTAGGTTAGGTTAGGTTAGGTTAGGTTAGGTTAGGTTAGGTTAGGTTAGGTTAGGTTAGGTTAGGTTAGGTTAGGTTAGGTTAGGTTAGGTTAGGTTAGGTTAGGTTAGGTTAGGTTAGGTTAGGTTAGGTTAGGTTAGGTTAGGTTAGGTTAGGTTAGGTTAGGTTAGGTTAGGTTAGGTTAGGTTAGGTTAGGTTAGGTTAGGTTAGGTTAGGTTAGGTTAGGTTAGGTTAGGTTAGGTTAGGTTAGGTTAGGTTAGGTTAGGTTAGGTTAGGTTAGGTTAGGTTAGGTTAGGTTAGGTTAGGTTAGGTTAGGTTAGGTTAGGTTAGGTTAGGTTAGGTTAGGTTAGGTTAGGTTAGGTTAGGTTAGGTTAGGTTAGGTTAGGTTAGGTTAGGTTAGGTTAGGTTAGGTTAGGTTAGGTTAGGTTAGGTTAGGTTAGGTTAGGTTAGGTTAGGTTAGGTTAGGTTAGGTTAGGTTAGGTTAGGTTAGGTTAGGTTAGGTTAGGTTAGGTTAGGTTGCGGCTCCGCTCCGTTTAGGAAACAGACAGACAAAACAGAGAGACACTAGTTATTTAACTTAACGTTAAACTAGCTTGTGCCCGATTTTTGGAGAAAGGACCATTGATTTGGTTCCTCTTTATAAAAAGTGACTCGCGATAACTATCGCGTTTCGGGATTAGCTATATTTCTGGAAGGGATATCATATTCTATTATGACGTTACCCTTATTGCCCCGCAAACCCGCTGTAACTATTAAGTTTCAGAGATTAGCTATTTTCTGGAAGGGATATCGTACTTTATGTACGATTTACCCTCTTTATAGTGAAAATAAAAAACATCGTGAGGAAAACCTATGTATTTTTGGTAATTGCTTTTGTACCTAACTGGTGCAGTGGGCATTTTATGTCCTTCAAACTGCTGGGCATAGGCCTTTTTACGATTTTTGTATAGCAATTCTGCATGCCTTTGCAGTGTGCTAATATAAGTGACTCGCGATAATTGTCGCGTTTCGGGATTAGTTATATTTCTGGAAGGGATACCATACTATGTATGACGAATTGCCCTTGTTAGGAACACAACACAAGTCCGTCTGTCTGGTTATTACCTTACAATGATATTTTTGTAATGTAGGTACGTTCTGATACCCACAAGGTGTCGAAACCTACTCTCGAATTTTCAAAATCCTATTCTTAGTTTTATTTTTTGGAGGACGTTTTGCCTGACAGGACAAATGTCTGTACTATTAACTAATTGAGGGTGGTAATTAGCTATGGGATTTTTGAAGATTGATATGTGCTTCACTGTACATGTCGTCATTTAGTGACTCGCGATAATTGTCGCGTTTCGGGATTAGTTATATTTCTGGAAGGGATACCATACTATGTATGACGAATTGCCCTTGTAAGTGACTCGCGATAATTGTCGCGTTTCGGGATTAGTTATATTTCTGGAAGGGATACCATACTATGTATGACGAATTGCCCTTTTAGCCCGGGGGGGGAGTTGGGAGGAGACGAGGCGCCTGGCCACTGAGGGCACAGCCCTAGTGGTCAGGCGCATAGAGTTGTTGGGTCTCAGGGTGGCGGCGGAAAAAACCGAGGCCCTATTGTTCCACGGGCCTCGGTGTGGACCGCCCCCTGGGGCCTATATCATGGTGAAGGGAGAGAGGGTCCGGGTTGGGGCCCAGATGAAATATCTGGGCCTCATCCTGGACGGAAGATGGCGGTTCGAGTCCCATTTCCGGGGACTCGGACCGCGCATAGTTGGAGCGGCGGCGGCTCTGGGTCGACTCCTCCCGAATACGGGAGGACCAGGCGGGAGCTGCCGCCGATTGTACGCGGGGGTCGTGCGGAGCATGGCCGTCTACGGGGCACCGATCTGGGTGGACGCCCTCAGCGCCTGCAATGTACGCACGCTGCGTGCGGCGCAGCGTGTCGTGGCGCTGAGGGTGATCCGTGGATACCGGTCGGTGTCCGCGGGGGCGGCCTTTGTGCTCGCCGGCTCCCCGCCGTGGGAGTTGGAGGCGGAGGTACTCGCCGCCGTGTATAGGTTCACGGCGGCGAGGAAAGAGTCAG
The DNA here is from genome assembly GCA_947532125.1 of Saturnia pavonia. NCBI lineage: Eukaryota > Metazoa > Arthropoda > Insecta > Lepidoptera > Saturniidae > Saturnia > Saturnia pavonia. The sequence goes on from OX383911.1 coordinate 16,266,386, forward strand.
GGCAGCCTCCGGCTCCCAGGGAGATTGAGGGCCTGCGGAGGCAGGCCCGTGACAGGATTTTTGTCAGGTGGGAGGAGGACCTGGCGGATGCGCGCTATGGGCGTTATACCGTAGACGCCGTCCGCCCGGTCCTCCGTGCATGGTGTACAAGGGAGCAGGGCTCCCTTACATTTAGGCTGGTGCAGGTGCTGTCCGGACATGGTTGCTTCGGATGGTACCTGCACAAAATAGCCAGGAGGGAGCCCACCACCGCGTGCCATGAGTGCGGCGCTGCGGAGGATACAGCGCAGCACACTCTCTCTGAGTGTGCTGCGTGGGTGGAGCAGCGCCGCGCTCTGGCCGCGGTGATTGGAGGGGACCTCTCGCTGCCGAGTGTGGTAAGTCACATGCTCGACGGCGAGGGGTCGTGGTCGGCGATGGTCTCCTTCTGCGAGGAGGTCATCTCGCAGAAGGAGACGGCGGAGAGAGCTCGCGAGGTAGATCCTCTGAGCGGCTCTCTCCGCCAAAGAAGAACGGGCGGCCGGAGGAGGCGCTTTGCGCGCCTCCTTCTGCCGCCACCA